>JANHZU010001779.1:9740-20614 GCA_032468055.1 Acrochordus granulatus
AGGGCTTGTAAACTGACTTTGCATTTTGCAAGCAGGGAGAAGTTCCCCCCACCCCTCAAATTCTCTGATCCAGGATTGTTTTCTTGTAATAATTTATTAAATTTTACTGATCAAGGATCGTTTCCAAGATGGAGGAAATTTAAGGCAGGGAGGGCAGAACAATCTTGAATAATACTAGGGTTCTTTTGGAACGGAGGGAGGCTTAGTAGCAGCACAGGGTTAAAAAAAACTTACCCAGGCATTGCAAGGGATCTGGAGTTACAGGTTGTCCTCAATTTATGACCGGTCACTTAGTGACTGTTTGAAGTTATGACAGAGCTACTTGCAACCTGGTTCTTAAGTCCTGACTGCCTCTCTCATGGTCATATGATCCCATTTTGGATGCTTGGCAACCAGTTCACATTTATGGCCACGTGCAGCATCCTGTAGTCACGTGATTTACAAATTTTTTAGCTGGAAATTGGAGTTTGCCTCTGGTTTCCTGCAAAAAAATGCTCCTTCACTGAAACGGGTTACCTTAACCATCATGGCAGTTTTTTAACCTGGCATTCATTTAATGAGGACTACAAAAAAGGTCATAACATTGATCCTGGTCATGTGGTGACCTGTTTAACAGCCAGCACGGCTTACAACTGTAATCCTGAGCTCAATTATGGTCATAAGTTGAGGACTACTTTTGTATATATCAGATTTGTGGCTTTTCAAGTGACTTGGAGATGCGCATTTTACTCTGTTCCCAGGCTTCCAGGAAGATACATTCCTTGGCATTCCGTATGCCCACCACTGATCCCGATAATCCTGGTCCTTGATAACTGTACCATCCACAACTCACTCATGCGCATGTTCAGGCACTCAGCTGGTAAACACATCCCAGCCATACGACCAGCCTTGTGGGTCACCTTGAGGCTAAGCATGGCTATTCCTTCTAATATACTTGTGATATATTCATAACATGTAACACAATGATACGTGGCATGTAGCAAAGTTAGAACTTATTTATGACACTCGTGCATGGCTGGGTCTTTGCTTCTGTGCTGACCTCAACAGTTCGACAGCTGCGCACTTTGGACATGTCCAGGAGATTTTCTTGGCGGATTACAAAAATGTGTTGCCAGGGCCCCCCCCCACCTTCCTGCTTCGCTTCTGACTCCAGGCAGGGTGGCTAGCTGAGACATGTACGAACATGCAGCATGTGGACTTTGTGGGAGGCAAAACACCCAGGAGGGGTCTCTGAGACTAACAAAAGGCATTGGCTTTCACCTAGAATGGCTTGACTGATTAGGAGTTAAATTAAGATTAAATCAGAGGAGGAAGGAAGGGGATGTGATGCAAGGCAGTTGTGAGGCATTAGTGCATTAGTGCATTATCAGTTAATAACGGCAGTGTGAGATTCTGAGATGGCCTGAGGCCAATTGTGAGTTCAGCAGTCTCTTGCTGGAAAGTGCTGCTAAAGTTTCCTTACCCAAAATGGTTACAGGTGGTCCTCGATTTAGATCACAGTTGGGACCAGAATTTCCTTGGCTAAGCAAGTGGTTGTTTAGTGACACGTGCCCAGTTTTACAGCCTTTTTTTGCCATGGTTGTTAAACGAATCACTGCAGTTGCTAAGAGAATCACATGGTCATTAAGCAGCTCTGACTTGCTTCATTGGAACTGCTTGTGGGGAACTGGCTGGGAAGGTCGCAAATAGCCATCGCGTGACTCTGGGATGCTGCACCCGTTGTAAACACAAGCTGGTTGCCAAGTACCTGACTTTTGATCACGTGACTGTGGGGATGCTGTGATGGTTGTAAGTATGAGGTTTGATAAGTCCCTTTTTTTGGTGGTTGGGCACTAAACAAATGGTTGTAAGTGGAGGACTACATGGATTTTGTTACTTTGTCCTTTTTTGAATCCTGGTATCAAATTTAAGTCCATTCGTCCTTTTGTGTAAAGTTGTCCAGTTTGTCTTACATGGAATCCAGAGGGGTGGTGCTGGCAGATGGTGCCACCTTAGTGCAGGCATGTCCAGCCTTGGCAACTTTAAGATGTATGGACACATCTCAAAAGTTGCCAAAGTCGGACATGCCTGCCTTGGAGGAAGAGCATGTAATCTTGGGTGTGAAGTTGTTTTGGGCCGAAAGGGTCCTGTTGGTCGAGATGTGGGGGCAAAGAAGACCTCTGAATTTGTTGGTTGCCATCTTGGTTGTGCAGTCATTGTCCTGTGGCTTCTTGTTGCTTGTGAGAAGTTGCTTCACGTTAACGGTTGTCTGTAGGCAAGTCTGGGCCGGCCATCCAGTATGGTTGTCCAGGGTGGGTTGTGGCTTATGCGTTTAATGGTTGAGCTGTGAGCTGCAGGCGCACATGGAGGGGTTCGGTGGTTCCGTCCTCTCTCTCCTAACGGGCCTCCCTGGGAACTGGCCGGCTCTCTTGGTGGGCTTCTTGCTCTCCCTGGCTGGGGGCTTCAGTCTCTCAAATTGCTGCCTTAGTGCCGTCGGTTGAGCATCTCTGTCGAGTCGGTCAGAACAAATGAAGATGTAGCAAAGAGCTTGGGCTGTACAGGTAGTCCTTGGCATATAGTTGTTTGTTTAGTGACCATTATAACTAATGGTCACGAAAGTTAGAATCACAACCATTTAGAGGGAAGACTGCTCAGGGATTTGGAAGGTGGTCCTCGACTTACAACCATTGATTTAGTGACTGTTCAAAGTTGAAACAACACTAAAAAAAGTGACTTACAACCGGTCTTTCCATCCCTACGGTCACATAATCAAAATTTGGGCATTTGGCCACTGACATGGATTTGCAACAGATGCAGCAACCTGGGATTGCCATTTCCAACTCTCCAAGTTGGTTTCCAGTAAAGTCAATGCAGCAGCCAGTTTTCACTTAACAACCAGGGCAAACTGTCATAAATTTGGGCATGACTCACTTAACAACCACCTTGCTTAGCAATGGAAATTCTGGTCCCAGTTGTGGTTGCAATTTGAGGACCACCTGTAGACTGTGCCATGCATCCCCAGCTCCCGGAGCCGACCCAGATACCATTGTCGATGATACCAAAAGCCACCGAGAGGTCAAGAAGAGGCTGGATGGTCACCCTACCGGCAGCCCTCTGCTCCAGAAGTCATCTGTTGAACTGTAGGAACGAGGGCTCAGAAAACATCCAGAGGAGCAAATTCTCCTGGGGTCTCCCGTGTGCCCAGAGACCCACCTCGCGTTGTGGGTTATTGTGTTATTTTAACTGGCCGCTGGAGCCGGAGGAGCAGAGATGCAGGCGGGAGTCATGGTGCTCTGGGTACCCTAGTCCCCCGTTGCAAATCAAGCATTTAGCGATAAGCAGTGGCGCTAATCCCCGGCTAAATTGCTGGTCAGGGTCTGTCCTCCGGATGTCCTACCTACTTAGTGGCCGGAAGGAGAACTGAGTGCTGGTTCCAGACTGAAAGGCAGGGGGAGTCCCTTGCCACAGATGCGGAGACCTCAAGAAAGGCCTGATGGGCTGCTGCGCTGAGGCCAAAATAGCACTTAAAGGACTCTGAAAAGCCCCCCGCCCGCCGTCCAGGGACTCCCTCCTTTCCGAACTCTCTTGCGCGCTTCCCCTTTCTCTTTCTCCGTTCAGCTTTCGCTCTGGCTCGCTTGTCTTTAGCACTTTCGGAACAGACGAAAGGAAATGTCTCCCTGTGCGCGCGTGTGCGCATGCCCAGGCGTTAGCCTTGCTCTGGCTCCAGCAGCAGCAGCAGCGCACGACGCTGCAGGACCCCTGCAAGTGCGCCTGGGTTGTCAGGCCCCCCCCCCGCCCGGAGTTCCAAGGAACAAACCGGGGGCGGCGTGCCTAGGTTAGTTCTGGGCCATCCTGCAGAAGCAGTGCCAGGGCTGCTCGGCTCGTGGCCAGGAAGGGTGACTGCAAGGGCTGCTCTCTGTAGAGCGCGGCAGGGACCCTGCTCCAGGGTCGTCCTGACCCCGAGAGGATTTGGGCTGCGGCCACGTGCGTCTGCCTGCCTTGGCCCGCCTGCTGTTCCCATGCACCTCCAAGTGACCAGGATGGGAAAGGAGGACTCCCCCTGCCTCTCAGTTTGGCACCCAGCCCAGGCTTGGCTGATGGCTCCCCCCCTTTCCCTGCTGAGTGAGAGGTTCAGGGACCCCAAATCCACACAGGGTGGGATCTGTGCCTGCAGCCCCCGGTTTACTAAGGATTTGGTGGTGCCTGGAATGGCCTTGAGTGTTTGCAAACCATTTTGTTTCCAATTGTATTGCTTTTCAGTGGCTGAGGATGATAGGAGTTAGAATCCCAAGCATCTATAGGGAAGGCTGCTCAGTGAATTGGAAAGATGTGCAGGTAGTCCTCGACTTACGACCATTGATTTACCAACCATTCAAAATTACAACAGCACTGAAAAAAGTGACTTATGACCATTCCCCACACTTAGGACCATTGCAACACCCCATGGCTGTGTGATCAAATTCAGGTATTTGGCAACCAGCATGAGTCTTTGGATTTCAGAGGCATATAAATTTACTAAATAAATAAATAAATGTTCAACGGTTGCAGCATTTGGGGCCTCATGATCCCCATGTGAGACCGTCTCAGCTGGCTTCTGACAAGTAAAGTCAATGTGGGAAGCCAGATCTGCTTTATGCAGGCGTGATCACTTGCACTTTCATTGAACGACCATGGCAGAAAGGTCATAAAACCCGGCATGACTCATTTAACAACCATGTTCTCAGCAATGGGAGTTCTGGTCCCAATTGTGTCATAAGTCAAGGATTACCTGTATTGAGTGGGGAAAATTACTTTCCATGTTGGATGGTCTTTTGTTCTTTTAAAATTGTGGTTTTGTTTCCGTCCACATTGTAGGTGATGATGTCGAATATATAAATATTTGTATTCTGTGTGTGTCTGTGTGCGAATACCATATTCTTAAGGTTTGTGCTTAAATTTAGAATAAGTGGTTATATTGTTTTAGGAGTTTCATTGTTTAATTTGTATATTTTCTATGAAATGTATTTGTTTGAATTTAGAATGAGAGATTATTATATATTTGTACGGTATGGAAGGCAATCGAGAGTCATTCTTTTTGTATTTCTTTTCTTTTTTCTTTCTCTTCCCCTGCCACTTGTCATCTTCCACCTTCTCTGATCCCCTCTCCTCCCTTTGTTTTAACCTTTTCTCCTTTTGTTAATTCGTATTTTGTCTTTTTTTAAAACACAGTATAGTTGCTTAAAAAAAAGAAACAAGGTTTGGGCTGGCAAATCATTTTGTGGGCAAAAATAACAGTCCTTCCTGGAAAACTTGTGAAAAGCTGCAGCAGTAAACTAAGTGTTGGATATGAAGTCGGGGTTGACAGTCCAGCAAGCAACACAAATTGGCCGGCAAAAGACCGGAACCGGGAAAAGGATCTGAGATCTGGCTGAGGGTGTTTGTGGAGTCCGAAACGAACCCCGCCGTATCCCCGATATGGGTGCCCCGTCCTGCAAGACCGGACCTGGGAGTGGTAATGCCCTCGCTGGGTTGGTCAGTCGCGCGTTGTGACGGCGCCCCGTGGCCGGTTTCAGCCCCCGCGAAAGCTCCCCAAGGCTGATCCGCCACACCTCTGCGCCGAGCCTCCTTTGCCGTCGGTCAGTCAAAACCGGAGGGTGGGCTGCCCGGGGGGTGGAATTGGGGTCTGTCCGGGGTGAATTAAGCGAAGCAGTTAACTTTTGTAAGCTGCCTGGAGTCACCTTGTGCGAGTTTTGTGGGTGTCTAAATATGCTTAACAAACCAACCAAGCAACAAACCAAGTTCCTCCTCCAGTTCTCTCTCCTCTCATTTTCAAATCAACATTCCAGCAATTGGAATGTATTTACGACAGTTGCAGCAGTCCAGCGTCATGTGAACCATCATTTGCAATCTTCCCAGCTGACTTTCTACCAGCAAAGTCAATGAGAGAAACTGGATTCACTTAACAACCATGTGATTCACTTAACAACTGCAGATATTTGCTGAACAACCAGGCCAAAATGTAAATTGAGGAGTGACTCAGTTAACAATTGCCTTGCTTAGCAATGGAAATTCCAGACCCAATTGTGGTCATAGGTTGAGGATTACCTGTACAGGCTGGTGGTGAGGTTCTCTGCATGGTAGGACCTGTTGAAAGCATCAGGATAAAGTGTGTGTGTGCATGCGTGCGCACACACTTGTTCTAGGTGCCAACTCCTCTTTCTGAAGCTGTGGCTTTCTCACAGCCGTGTCCTTTTACCCATCCAGTCTGGACGTTTGTGCGCGTCCGCTCCTTGAAAGCTCAGCTTATCAAGGCGTAGGAAGATGACGCTGGAGGACCTTGCGCCGCTTCTGTCGAACCAGAACACCAGCATGCCCCGAGCCTCTTGCTCTGGCTCCGTCCCTGGGTTGTGGCCTTCAACTTGTCCCAGACCACGAATGAGGCATCCCTTAGCTTTTTTGCTGCAAGTATAATGTTTCTCCACTTTCTGACCCTCTCAGCAGAGCTGTCCAGCCTCGGCCACTTTCAGAGGTGTGGACTTCAACTCAAGGTTAGCATGCCTCTGCTCCTGACCGTGGTGCACCGATTTACCCCCCTCGGCTAACAGTCGTTGATGAACCTCACTGCCATTGCCTGTTTCGCTGAGAACGCAAGACTGCAAGTCCACAGGAGTTCAGATCCATAGGTCTTTGGGGTAGTGCCCACAACTCGTTCAGTCCACTCTTTTTCAGAGCTTGTCCCATAACCAGGCTGAGTTACGTGGCTCATATTTCTAGAAAGTACTATTTTTTTCTTCTTTTATTGCTACCTTATTGTCTTGGGTGATGACTCTGCTTTCTCCTTCCAGTTCTCCTGCCAAAGAGAAACCTCTGGAACCTGAGGACCCCCTCATCACACTGCCCACCCTTTTTCCACGAGCCAAGTTACCCAAACAGAATAGCGGCCCTGAGATTCCTCCAAAGCCAGTCCTCTTTTTGCATCCAGAGTTTGGTAAGTCTTGATGCGACTTGATGCAACACTGAAGATTTTTAGGCCCAAGTGGAGCTGAAATGAATATTCCCAAATGTTTTTTTTTAATTTGCCAATCCCAGTTTTACAGATTTGGAATATGAAACTTTCTTGTATTTTTTTGTTACTGGTTTGCCACGAAATATAGGATCTCATACTCTGCATAAATTCCTTTTTATACATGGATGGGAAAGAGAACATTCCAGACTGTAAAGCCTACGTGTAAAATATGTATTTATTATAGAAATATGTGTGTGCTGGTAATCCACACAATTGCCTTGTTTGGCAGCCATTTGCAGTTACAAGGGTGATGAAAAAGTAATTTTAAACCTTAAAACTTAAAAGTAATTCCTCACATTTGTGATCTAAATAAATCTGCAAAGCAATGGAAAGCTGAAGTTAGATCATAAGCATAGTGTCGGTTTCATTGAGTGGCTGGCTCCCTTAGAACTGATTTGCTGGTCCCAGTTGTGGCTGCTAAACAATTGGGCCTGGGAGTTATGCTCAAGAAGTGGGTCACCATGTGATTTGATTTGATTTGATTTTAGGACTGTTTTGTGAGGGGTGTAAAGTGAGTCACCGGGGATGTTAAGTGAGTAATGTGATCATCAAGCCAATCTAGCATATCCAGTTGTCAAGGGCCTGAAATGTGATCACGTGACCTCAGGACTGGTGCCGTGGTGGTCATAACTTCGAGGACAGGTCATACGTAGCCGTCATGACTTCAGACGGTTGTTGAACTAAAGGACTGCCTGTATTCCATGTATATATCACAAAGTGTCAAGTTAGACGCTGGGGAATATAAATGGAACAAACCAACAGGAAGAAAATTCCACAGACACTCGATATGCAGGTAATAGTTGGATAACATTTGCCTGGGAAAGTTTTGGGGAAGAAGATGCACTGCGATTCTAAGGGAGGGGAGACTTTCCTTTAAATAGGGGGCAACCTCTGGAGCCCAGCGCCACTGGACATGGTGCTCAGGAGTCTTGTAAGGCCCGAAGGCTAACTCAAGAGGTTTTGACGCCCGCTGGGGACTTCTGGTCTGTGGCCATTCAGTGAATTCATGTATAAAATGCATAATATGGAGAATTCAGATCTGTGCAGCTGACGACGACGACGAAGAAGCTTTTTAAAAGGTTGGTCGCCATGAGTGAGAAGATGAGACTGAAGAGAGGATGGCGCGGCCCCATTCCTGAGTCAAGGGAAGACAGGGCGGCTTGGGTTAATCTCCAGGTAAGAGCAGTGTTTCTCAGCCGTGGCAGCTTTGAGAGGGGTGGACCTCAGTTCCAGAATTCACCTTTTAAGGCGGGGGCGTTTCCACTCTCAGAACTCACCCTTAGGAGGCGTGGGCTTCAGCTCTGAGAATTAACTTCAAAGATGGGTGGACCTCGGCTTCCACCCATGGTGGCCTGGGGAATCCTAGAGTTGAAGTCCATCCCTCTTAGAGTTGCCACGGTTGAGAAACACCGCGCCAAACTAGGCAGAAAAGCAGGCTAGTGTGACATCAGACCTAGAGCTGGTCCATACAAGCATCATAATTTTCAGTCAACACCATTCACTGAAATCCACCAGATTCACAGGTCCTGTCATTGATTTGCTAGTTCTTGTAATCGATAAGAGTAGGGGCTTGACTAGTCGGAGAAGGGGCTGGGCGTCCGAGTTGATGGAAGTCCGTTGCCAACATTCACGGCGATCTTGCTTTCTTTGCCTGCAGATGATTCTGATTATGAGGACCCCCCTTTTGAGGAGGAGAGAGAAACTTTTATGGAAGAAATGACTGACAAGGTGTGTCTGTAAGTCTCTAGCAAAATGCTGGTCTGTCCCTTAGAAAAGCAAACTCAGGCCTGCTCCCCCCTCCTGCCCCCGGTACAGAGATGAAGCAGAGGGTACTATGGATTGCCAGCTGAGGGTCCATGGGAAGAGTTCCCAGCATTGGCTGACAAAAGAGCCCAGCTTCAGTAGAAGAGAATATTTGTAACTCACGGTTGAATTGTGGAGCCCTCCATGCTCTCTAAGCTTGGCTGTGTTCTTGCAGACATTTCATGACCCGGCTAGGCAAGATCATCAGTGCTACCAGATGATGATGTCACTAGTTTGGTAATGAAACATCTGCACAAAAACAATCAAGCTCAGAGAGCAGCTAGGACTTCCAAATCCCACGGCCCTCTGTAGACCCACCACCATCAGCCGGCTGCTTCAGAGCTGGTGTGACTTGTTTCCAAGCCAACAGTGAAGGATAACACAGGTTTAGGAAAGATAACAGGGCCAGCCGTCAGTACCCTGAAGTATGGAAGCACCTGGTGCCCTGAACAAATGCTGTGAAATTCAAACCAAATCAGCAACGGTGAACAATGGCCACAAGAGAAGGGAGAAGGGAGCTGTAGATCTCCTGTTTGCAAGATCTTTTTTCCTTTCCGTGAGATCTCTTGCATTTTTATTTTCTTTTGCTTCCGATGCGGTCCGATGCTTTGAAAGTTGCTGCCAGCTGACATGGGGGAATTGCCCAGGAGGGAGTTGGGGACACAGAAAGTTTGTAATCCAGTGCCTCTGGCATCTCCGGATACTGCTGGGAAAAGTTGGGATCCAGTTGGGATCGAGTCCAGCAAATCCCAGACCTTTGTTTGTTGCCCCTTCCTACTCGATGATGCAGTAGATGCTCCGTTTCTTCCCACGGTCTCATCTGTGGGGCTGCAGAATTGGGGATGTCTGTTCTCCTCAGTGCCAAGGTCTCTGCAGTCCTTCCAGATGTGGGGAGAACACACAGGTTTCTCTCTTTCTGCTAAGGTGGCTGGAGGGGAAATTTTATTATTTATATTTATTTATTAATTACATTTATTTGCCGCCAAACTCAAAAGCAACCCTCGGCGGCTTTCAGTCAAACATTGCCGAGTGGCTTCTGAGAAAGGCCACAGTAGTGGCTCCTTCTGCTATAATTAGAAGGGTCTGGTTTTCAGCCACATCCTGCTGCGCTGAGAATCAGAAGCTGCCTGGGATCAGAGCAGCTCAGTTGGAAAAGGAGTTTGCATTTCCTTTTTGTTGGCATCTCTTCCGGAAGTGGCGGGATCTGCCAGGCCCTGTCAGTGCAACTCTCGGAAGGAAGGAGACATTTCCTCTCTTCTCCGCTGGTTTGCATTGTCCTGGTGTTCTTCTACAGGGCTGTTGAGACAGTTAATTCATTTAAAGAAAGGAAATCTTGAGCTCCATTTCAAAAGTCCAATTAGTGGATCAGATTTTAAGAATATAAAAGTGTGTGTGCATGTGCAAGCATATGTATAGACATAGACATTGCTGTTGATTGAATGTGCACATGGGCACTATCATTGTATTCTGAGATCATCTTCAGTCTGGTGCGTGATTTTTATTTATGGATTACATTTGTAAGCTGCTGAATCACAGCCAGTTAAAACAAGGTGAAATCCAAAATTACATTCCCATTAAGTAGGATAGACAGCCTTAATCACAGGGATAAGTGAATACAGCAGAATTTCATAAACAAAATCATAAGAATTACAAAATATAATAAAAAAATATCTATTGTTCAGTCACTAATATCTGACTCCTCACCACCCCATGGACCGTGGCACCCCAGGTCTGCACAGCCTCCTGGAGTCCATCCAAATCCATGCCTATTGCGTCTACGATGCTATCTGGCTATCTCATCCTCCACTGTCCCCTTCTCCTTTGGCCTTCAACCTTTCCCAGCATCAGGTCTTCTCCAGTGAAGCATTTGAGCTTCAGCTTCAGTATCTGTCCCTCCAAAGAACAATCGGTTGATTTCCTGTAGGATTGACTGGTTTGACCTCCTTGCCGTCCAAGGGACCCTCAAGAGGCTTCTCCAGCACCACAATTCAAAGGGATCAATTCTTCGATGCTCAGCCTTCCTTATGGTCCAGCTCTCACAGCCATA
>JANHZU010001779.1:63257-81681 GCA_032468055.1 Acrochordus granulatus
TCTATTTATCCACCTATTATCTATCTATCATCTATCTATCCACCTGTTATCTATCCATCCATCCATGCATCCGTCCATCCATCCATCCAACTATCTTTCTATCTATCTATCATCTATTTATCCACCTATTATCTATCTATCTCTGTCTATCTATCCACCTATTATCTATCTATCTATATCAACCTATCTATTCACCTATTATCTATCCATCCATCCAACTCTATCATCTATCCATCCACCTATTATCTATCTAGCTATCTCTATCTGTCTATCTATCCACCTATTATCTATCTATCAATCTATCTATCTATCTATCTATCTATCCATCCATCTATCTATCTATCATCTATCCATCCAACTATTATCTATCTATATCTATCCACCTATTATCTATCTATCTATTTATCTATCTATCCACCTATTATCCATCCACCCATCCATTTATCTATCATCTATCCATCCACCTATTATCTATCTATCTCTATCTGTCTATCTATCCACCTATTATCTATCTTTCTATTTATCCACCTATTATCTATCCATCTATCTATCATCTATCCATCCAACTATTATCTATCTATCTATCTATCTATCTGTATCTGTCTATCCATCTATTATCTATCTATTTATCTATCCACCTATTATCCATCCATCCATCCATCTATCTATTTATCTATCATCGATCCATCCACCTATTATCTATCTATCTCTATCTATCCACCTATTATCTATCTATTTATCTATCCACCTATTATCTATCCATCCATCCATCTATCATCTATCCAACTATTATCTATCTATCTCTATCTGTCTATCTATCCACCTATTATCTATCTATTTATCTATCCACCTATTATCCATCCATCCATCCATCCATCCATCTATCTATCTATCATCTATCCATCCACCTATTATCTATCTATCTATCTATCTATCCACCTATTATCCATCCATCCATCCATCCATCATCTATCCATCCACCTATTATTTATCTATGTATTTATCTATCCACCTATCATCCATCCAACCATCCATCTATTTATCTGTCATCTATTCATCCACCTATTATCTATTTATTTATTTATCTATCTATCCACCTATTATCTATCCATCCATCCATCCATCTATCTATTTATCATCTATTCATCCACCTATTATCTATCTATCTCTGTCTATCTATCCACCTATTATCTATCTATCTATCCACCTATTATCTATCCATCCATCCATCCATCCATCCATTATCTATCTATTTATCTATCATCTATCCATCTACCTATTATCTATCTATCTCTATCTGTCTATCTATCCACCTATTATCTATCTATCCACCTATTATCCATCCATCCATCCATCCATTATCTATCATCTATCCATCTACCTATTATCTATCTATCTCTATCTATCCATCCACCTATTATCCATCCATCCATCCATCATCTATCCATCCAACTATTATCTATCTAGCTATCTTTATCTGTCTATCCACCTATTATCTATCTATCTACACCTATTATCTATCTATCCATCCATCCATCCATCATCTATCCATCCACGTATTATCTATCTATCTATCTATCTATCTATCTCTGTCTATCTATCCACCTATTATCTATCCCTCCATCCATCCATTATCTATCTATCTATCTATCTATCTATCTATCTATCTATCTATCATCTATCCATCTACGTATTATCTATCTATATCTATCCATCTATCCATCCATCCATCTATCATCTATCCATCCACCTATTATCTACCTAGCTGTCACCCAGAAGCAGAGTGCTCATGGGGACAGTGACTGCAGCATTGGCACCTCGCTGCTGCATCTAATACAGCGGGTGAACTGCTGTGTTTGGGCCAGTTGATGCTTCTGAGTCCCCCGCCAGGGAAGCCCCACACGCTGAGTCCACGTGCCAGGTGCAGAGGACGGAAGGCCTTCTCGTCAGGGCTTCCCAGCCCAGCCCCGACCCTGCATCGGATGCTCTCGCAAGAGCCCGGAGTCCTGAGTAGAGCTGGCCGGGAATTCTGGACCTTGAATGAAGTTCCGCCGGTCTTAAAGTTCCCAGGGCTGATCCACCCTGGTCCAGAGAACCCCCAAATCACACAAAGTTTCCTTTAGGGGGAGTACAACCGTAAGCCGAGTTAGCTTGGAATGAGGCTCGGGCCAGGCTGGTATCTCGATGACAGTTATTGTGTGGGTAGAGACTCCAGCCCTGAAGTCCCCGAACGGAAAATACAGAGCAGCCTTCCCCAACTTGAGGATCTCCAGATGGCTTCAGTCCACCATTCCTACCCGGGGTCTGAGCTGCACTCTTGCTGGGGGGGGCTGAGCATGTCATCACTGCTGCATCCAGCCCCACGTGCGTGGCCTTGCGGGGAGGCAGCGGAGCTGATGGCAACCACCTGTTGGCTTGCTTGTCGGGCTGCAGTGGGGAAGCCTCTTCTTGTAGATCCTCTCCCGAAACGGCGCGCCCCTTGGAGAGCCAGTGGTGGGGCGGGGCGTTCCCATAGAGATGGGAGGCTGCCGTGAAGTGGGCGCCTTCGCGCAAGAATTCTCCAGTCGCCATGGCGATGGTCGGAAGCCCCGCGAGGCACAGGTGCCCTTCCCAAGGAAGACCTGAGCGGGCGGGAGCCTCTGCTGGCCCACTCCGGGCCGGACACCGTCCGGCTCAGCTGGTCTGGAAGGGAAACGCCGGAGCCAGGACCGCAGCAGATGGACCTCCGAGGGGCGCCGCACCGGGGCGTTCGGAAAGTTGTCAAAGAGCACCGACTTCGCGTGCAAACACGGGTCTCACAAGAGCACCTCCACGCGGCAGGGTCTGCGGGCGCCCCAGGCCGCCGTCCCCCGTGGCAAGAGCTCGCCCACGCTCACGCAAGCAAGAGCAGCCAGGGGGCAGCCGTCGTAGTGCGCAGGCCACCGGGGTGGCTTCCGCCAGAGGCCGGCGGCCTTGCGAGAAAGGTCGTCTCCGCGGGAGTCTCACGACAGCTTCGTCGCTCCCATTTTCCGTGGCTCTAAGAAAAAACCCGGTGACTCATGGCAGGGCTGTGGGCGGAAGGGAAGTCGGAGGCGCCGGAGCCGGGTGCCCAGCTGCTGCGAGGCCGAGGCCGTCCACCGAGGTGCCCGAGCCTCCTCCTCCTCCTCTTCCCCAGTCAGCCTGCGGAGTCGTGGCTTGACCCCGATGCGGAGGAGGCGGAAGCGGCGGCAGCAGCAGCAGCGCGAGGGAGCGTCGCCTCGCCGCCTTGGCAGAGATTTGCACAAGGCTCTGGACTGGCGGAGGGGCTCTGAGCTCTCCTGCTCAAGTTTCCCCATTTGTGTCCAAGGAGACTGAGTTTCAGGAAGGTCGGACCGGGTGCCTGGGTGATTTGGACGGCCTCTCTCTCCCACTGCCTTTTCAGATATTTTGTTCCCGGCAAAAACAGTTACACAACTTGCAATAAAAGGGGAAAAGAGGTGACTCATTGCAGCCTGCTCAGAAAAGTCCTGAATATTTTTAGGTGACGCACCGTATGATTGAGAGGTTACCTATTGGAAAAGGGAAGAGGGATGTTGTGAAACTGAAGTGTTCTTCATTTTCAAGATACAGAGTGCGTTAGTCTGGTTCTTGTACGCACACTCTATTTACTGGACTGAGTTCAGGAAAGCATGCCTGACTTCAGGTCTGTGTATTTTCTCATTTATCCAGGTCATGATTTATAGCAAAATTATAAAAATTAAGCAAAAAATTATCAGAAAGGCAACTGGGTTTTTCTTATTTGATATAATCGGAAAACATTTCGCCTCCTATCCAGGAGACTTTTTCAGTCCCATGTGGAAATGGAAGAGTGGCAAGAATAAAGGATAGGATAGGGACACACCGAGCAGGCTAATGGAGTGGCAATGCGAAGCAGTACACATTTTTAGAGACTAGTTTTGCCCTTAAAGGTAACACATCAGAGGAGGCTGAAAGGTTTTTGAGAAGATTTATTGAAAGCTACATAGTAAGAGAGACAAGTGATGCCTAATTCTTCCCCTCCCCCATTATTTTTTTCTGGTGTGTATCTTATACTCTGCCTTGTGAGAAAAGTATATATTCTTGCCACCTCTTCCATTTCCACATGGGACTGAGGAAGTATCCTGGATAGGAGACAAAACATTCTCCAGTTATATCAAATAATGACAATCCAGTTGCCTTTCTGAGAAAATTTCTGCTTTTTTTTTTTGCAGTTTTGCTATACATGTGGGGTTTCTGTCTTTTTCTCATGTTAACGTGCAAAACAACGCAAAACTACTGAGTGAAAAACCAACAACGGGTCCGGAGTCCCTCAGAGAACTTCCACGTAAAGCTTCCCATAAGCTTTCTCTGCATGAAACATCCTGCATGCATTCAGGATGCCTCCTTGGTGCCTTCTAAGCTTGGTTTTCTCTTGCAGATGCTTCATTACCCTACTAGGGGACATCATGAGATGCCTCCTCCTTTCCCCGTTAGCATTCAGACCAGCTCACCGCACCACACCACACCACGCAGAAATTCAAGTGAGACACATTTCAGCAAATGGCAGCACTGGGTTGACTTTCTTGGGCTTCAGAGGCTGAGTGGGGTTGGATCCGATCGAGCTTGAGGGAGAGAGAGAGAGAGAGAGAGCGATCACCAGGAGCCCCACAGCGTAGGCGAGGCATCCCAGAGGAAGGGACGCCTGCAGACGCCCAGGGACGGCACGATTGCACCTATGGAGACTCCGAGGGCTGGAAGGGACCTTGGAGGACCTCTAGCCCTACTGTGATGGCCCTTATGCCATCCCAGATCTTTTCTTGGAAACCTCCAGCGATGGAGCACCCACAACTCCACGTTGCCCCACTGATGAATCGTTCTCACCGTCAGGAAATTCCTCCTTATTTCTAGGCCGGGTCTCCCTCCGAGGAGCTTCCAGCCGCTGCTCCTTGTCCTGCCTTGAGGCGCCGTGGAGAATAAACCGACGCCCTCTTCCCTTCAAGGATTGGAGGGTGCCCTCGTGCGCCCCACGCCTTCTCTTCCGCCGGCGAAGCGCATCTAGTTCCCTCAACTAACTCACTTCCCTCAATGAGTTCACTTGAGCGCTGCGTGGCTGGAAATTCGTAAACTTAAAACGATTGAGAGCCAAACTGTAGGATCCGCTGGATAAAAACAAGCAAGTTATGAATGCTCAAAAAACCACAGGAGAGCAGAATGCGGGAGCACGTAACTCCCACACCCTTTCGTCTCTCTCTGTGTGTGTGTGTGTGTGTGTGTGTGAGTCCCAGGTTGGACAACTACTTTCTCAGGCTCTTACATGGTCTTACCCAGGGTGTGAGCCACAATTTCCTGTTGTGCTTCCTCCAGGTAATGCAGGACTTCCATCTTCTCACACCATCGTGGTCCCTTCTCATGATGGGATGGGAGGTGATGGGCATTGTAGTCCCTCCTAAAGCATGCCAGCTTGGGGAAGGTGATGAAATCCCAGGGGGCTTCCGATGGTGGTTTGCTGTTAGCTCGTTGGATTTGCTAATCTCCTCCTAGCCGCTCAAGGGTTAATTGTGACTATTCACAAAAGTGCCTGAAGGGCACTTTTTTAGGGGGCTGGCAGAAATTAAAAATAACATGACAGCCCATCTCTGCAAGCTTGCGATGGAGCGCGACTGCCAGAAACGAGAAGAGGAGAGAGAAGCGAAGAAAAGCAGGAATTTCGCAGCCGTTAATCACGCATGGCTAAATACAGTCAGATTTTGCAGGCTGATGATGATCATTCGCCAGGCTGGCAGAGGAGAGAGTGCGAAGGTGGGGACCATAAGAGAAACGGCCAGAGCTTGGCCCTTTTGTGGAGAAGCAGTCTCTTACCTAGGGCTTAGGGGCACTTCCGGCCACAGAAGAGGGATGGAATAAAAGCACGTTTTTATTTCTATGGGCTTGTTGACTGATGGACTTATCTACAGCTCCTCCTAAATAATTCAAAGGAATTTGCAATCACGTTTAAAACGGTAATAAAAATATCCATGCTAACTCGGTGAATATAAAACAGAGGGGAAAAATTAAGAATAAAATGGAGAAAGGGACTCTATCATTTGGACAGAGGGGGAAGATCTAAGGGCTGGGGTCTCTTAAGGTACTGGGGGTGAGACATTTCCAGGGGTCCCTCTGCTTTGGCACCTTCCCGTAATGCCCTATTTCGTGTACGACTTGAGATGAAATGTCTTGGAAGACTGTTATTGTGCCTTTTTGTGGTCGTCTTGTCTAGGCTAAACCAGTTTTTCTCCACCTTGGCAGCGGGAAGATGTGTGTGGACTTCAGTGTTACTGGCTGGGGAATTCTGGGAGTTGAAGTCCACACATCTTCACGGTGCCAAGGATGAAAAACACTGAGCTGAACAGATGTGGGCCTCCAGCCTCTCACCAGCTTCATTGGTTCCCAACAGTTCCTCAACATCCTTCTTGAGCTGTGGTGACCTCAACCGGACACAGTCCTCCACGTGGGGTCCAGCCCAGGCAGAGCAGAGCACACCGAGCCGTTCCTGCGATCTCAGCTCTGTGACTGGAGCTGCTCTGGCAGCTGCAACACCCCGTCGGCTCATGCCTCATCTCTGGCCTCTCAGCTCCCCCTCACAAGTGCAGCTGCCGAGCCAGCTGCCATCTGACCTTTCCTGCCGAGGTGCAGAACCCTACATTTCTCTCGGTGGGATGGCTTTTCGTTGGAAAAGTGAAGTCAAGGATCTCAAGATCCACTGCAGTCTGGCTCCAGGCTTAGGGGCAAGGCTTTGAGGACCTGTAGCGCAAGAGAAAGGTTGTGGGGCAGGGAGGGAAGTCTCCTAGCATGACGGAATGAACGAGGCCTCCGTCATAGGTTTGATGGCACCGGGGTACTCTCCAGTCTTTCCCTTGGTGCCTTCCAGGTTCCGTCTCCAATCTAATCTGTTTTCTTTGTGGCTTTGATAGTAATTTCATGAATGGACAAGCTCTTCGTAGTCTTGGTAATTGAGAGTTGCAATTAACAAACAAAGATGCAGACAATAAATAAATAAAATGCATGCGAAATGCAGCGGGTGGTTTGCAGAAACATAGACGCTGAGGTCCCAGTTTCAATCCGTGCCACTTGCAAAAAGACGGTTGCTTGGAATCCTAGCCCCGGGTCGAAGAAAGCATCCAACAGAAGAGAACATTTGCAGCTCAGACATCGAAATGTGAGGTCTTCGGTGCTCTTCGAGTTTGCTTGTTTTCTTGCAGACCCAACTAGGGAACACCATCAGTGTTGGCGAGCGAGGGGTGCGCTCCCTGTTTCCATACAGCAGCTTGCCTTGCCAGTGTTGGTGGGGTGTGGGTGTGTCCTTGGTAGTGCTTTGATTAGGGGATTGTGTCCTGCTTAACTGTCTGCTTGGTTGTCTGTCTCTCTGGTAGTTCCTCGACTGGGGCATGGTTTCCTGCCTGATTATTTGTCTGGTGTTCGTCCCTGCTTATCTGGGCTGTGGGCTGCTGGAGAGGATGAGCTCTGGTCTTTTTGTTCCCTTAGCATCCAAGTTCTAGGGGATATCGGTCCTAAAGGTGTTGTATTGGTGATGAGTGGGCAGCTGAGCCCCGTTCAAGGTGCTGAGGCCGGTGATGCTTGAGAACATCATCCGGAGATGGGGCAGAAATGCTTGTCTCGTTTGGTGTTTTTCAGATGCAGCTGCTAAACTTGGCTGTCGTTTGGAAAGTATAGTGCTTAGAGCTGGCGATGAGGTTTGCCAATAACTCTAACCAAAGTATATTAGAGTCTATACATAATTTACATGTTCATGGAATATTGCACAAAATGCATTCTGCGAGGGAGAATTGCGCAAACCGCTTTCCGGAGGCAATTTTTAGAAGAAAACAACCGTGTGTTCATTCGAGCCCCCACCAAAGTGCGTAGAGGTTTAGTGCGAGGTCCATGAGAAATATTTTCAAGTCCCAGAAGCTGAATTTCACCGAGCTACACGACGAGGAGAGAGGAGAAACAAGGGCTTTGCAATTCCAAAACTCTGCCGTCCAACATCTCCAGAGGACCCGAAGGGCCTCTGAACTCTGTGAAGCTCAGCGTAGAAACTAAATAAGAACTCAAGGTGGCTGACACACCCAGCACCCTTCCTCCTCCTATTGTCCCCACAACCACCACCCTGTGAGGTGGGCTGGGGTGAGAGAGCGTGACCCGCGGCCCCAAGTCCCCCAGCCGGCTTCTGCACCCGAGGCGGGACTGGAACTCATGACCGCCGGGTTTCTACCTGGCGTCGTAACCACTCGACCAAACTCTCTGCTGCATTCACACGTGTGGCCCGCATGAGCGATTCTTTTTCATTATTTGAGAACTGATTATTTATGCTGCCACCCAACTCGCTCTCAGTGTCTCTGGCGGCTTACAAAAATGAGACCCCGGTACAAGCCCCCTCCCCCTGGCGACAACAGTCGAACCAGCCGCTTGGTGGCCTCCGTATCCCCCGGGGTCCCCAGGCCCGTAGACAAAGCCGTGCTTTCAGGGCCTTGCAAAGGAGCGTCAAAGAGGGGAGCAGTCTGCTCTCTGTGGGGAGGCGACATGATGCGCGTAAACCTGATGCGTGGAGAAAGAGGCCGGAGCATTCCACTGTGTGATCACAGCCCCCGCCTTGGCGTCTGGACCCCTCCCCATGGGCCCCCTTGCACGAGGCATGCTGCTGTCCTGCCTTTCAGCTGTGCAGGGGAGGGGTTTCAGCTGTGGCCCGGGGCTGTTGCGCACGAACGACCCCGGGTACCCTTCCGGAACACTTCAAGGAAACGGTCTGAGGCCGGGAAGAGCCTCGGCAAGAGCTGAAGGCGGCATCTTAGCCCGGAGGCAGTCAGCAACATCTTCCAGGCCAATGTTGGAGCCGAGGCACGGGGTCCGGTGGCGGCTGGGAACCCCCTGACATCTCTTCACCCCGCTGAGCAAACCTGGGCTCAGGACGGGGAGCGGGGAGGGCTGCAGGTTCGGGGCGAGCAGGCTGGAACTGGACCCGGACGGATTCGTCCTCCTAGGTCCGTGCGGCGTTTCTCAACCTCGGCAACATTACAGCTCCCAGAATTCCCAGCCAGCACGTGCGGACTTTAATTCCCAGGATGCATGCTGGCTGGGGAATTCTGGGAGCTGCAGTCCACGTGTCTTAAGGTTGCTGAGGCTGAGAAACACTGGTCCACTGCAAAGCAGCGCCGCTTACAGAAACAGTTGCTCGCGGTGAGGCCCTGCGAGAAGCCCGCCTGGCTCAGATAGCGCGGCGGACGAGCGAGCGTGGCGGAGTCGTGCGGCAGCAGAGCTGGAAGGCTCCTTAGCGGGCGTCTAGCCCAGCCCTTCCTGGCGTAGGGTCTCGCGCAGCATCTCCGACGGGTGACCATCCAATCTCTGGCCGAAGACTTTCAGGAAAGTGGAGTTCGCAAGTCCTGTGGCGGCTGTTCCACTGGCTGGCAGCTCCTGCCGCCAGGACATTCCTGCCGACGCCTGGGCGCAAGCCTCCCCCTCGTCATCTTCACCCCGGCTCTCATCCTGCCTCAAAAAAAAAAAAGCAGCCCTCCTCCCCGCTCCAGGATTTGTCGGTGTCTTTCGCGACTCGGGCCGGTCGTCTTCTCTGCGGAGCAGAGCAAACCCACCCAGACGCGGCGCGCAGCTGCTCCTGGCGGGCTCAGTCTCCAGACCAGAGCGCGGTGGTCGACCGTCTCCCGCTTGGCCGGGTCTTTTTGAGCCGCAGGGCTCCGATCGCACCGGAGTAGGGAGGAGCGGTCGCTCTCGAGGCCCGGATTGGTATCTCCGGGCCACGCGACCCAAGATGCTGTTGGCCTCGTCAGCAGGCGCATCGCGCTTCTGGCTCACGCGCTCGACAGGAACGTCTAGGACCCTTTCACACGTCCTGATGCCAAGTTCGATCTCCCCACCCGAGGCTTGTGCCTCACGTTTTTATAACCCCGTTCGTTTCGATGAACGAGATTTGGGTTTTCCTGCTCTGCGGCGTGCAAATAAATCCCAGTATTTCCACTGAGCCTTGCTCCAGAGTTCAGCACGAATCAATTCACCACCAGAAATGTGTCCCGGCCTGGCAACAGATGGGGACCAAACTCCCCAAGGACTCCCCAGTTCAGCTCTGAGCTCCAAACATTCTCTTCTGCCGGGAATAAATCGGGATCAAGCTCTCCAGCTGCTGACCAGCGGGGCAGGCTGGCGCTGCTGCCTCGGTGTGTCTCTGACGGTGGGAACTTGTGCAGAGGCAAGTGACAGCATGCGTATCGTGACATCACTGCGCAAACAACACCAATTAACCAGTTTTGTCACCCCGTCGTGACAAAGGCGATGCCACAGTCTCTTTCTAGGACTTGCGCGACGATTGATTTACCAGACAACAGTTTGCCCTGCCGAGCGTGTTGCAATGCTGGTCATGTCTGAAACAAGTTTTCTAACCAGGGTCCCTCTACTCTGTTGCTTCGTGCCAAGGGCTTCGCAGCCAGTGCAATTAAGGACGATCCCGCTCTGCAGCTCCTCTCAGCAGGCGCAAATTAATTTGCAAATATAAATATTGAATGAATTAATTGGAGACAAACTATCCTCGGTTAATCCAGGTTGAATTGCTAGGCGAAGCGGATTGCTAGCGAAAGGAAGACAGACGAGCGGAAGAACGGAGGGTGAGGGGTGGGACACAAGGCCTGGCGGAAAGGAGAAGAGGCAGACCCGGGTCACCAGCACACTTCATTGCGTTGTGGAGACAAAGCCAGCTGTGAAACCCCGGAAGGTCCTTGCTGCTCTCTGGGCTGGGTGGCTTCCTTCCTTGGGACGTTTCATGACCCAAGCAAGTAACGACATCAGTGCTATCATCATCCCCGTCAGCACTGAAGATGTTACCTAGCTGGGTAAAGAAACGTCTGCAACAAAGCCACCAAGCTCAGAGAATGCTGCAGACCGCGCATTGCTGGTTTTGCCTGGAGCTAAACGGCTTCTTGCGCTCCGTTCGTTCCCACTTCAGGGCATCTGCGACAAAGCAGAACAAAGTGTGCAGTGACATCACTACAGAACCTGCTTTCCACATGTCCCTGTTGTGACGCGGCTGTGGGGAGGGGCTTGTACAATGTAGACCTGCAGATGTTCAGCCATGCCAAAACACATCTTTTTCCTTGCTTACCAGGAAAAGAAACGAGCCAGACGTGTGGTTCTTGGTGTTTCGGTTTCAGCTGGTTTGCATTTTTGCCAGCAGTTGTAAATTACGGAGAGTGCAAGCAATCTCTGCTGGCAGGAGGAGTTAGAGCATCGTTCCCCCCCGCTGCTTGGATTTTGTTTTAAAAATCCAGGAATCCATCAATGACTTTATTCTTGGTTTCAACAGTTTTTTATTATAATACTGTATTTATATATTTTGATTTTATTTATATTTCAATTTGCAATTTTCATCTGTTCTTGTACGTACTGTATATTCAGTAATTGTTTTTATACCCCTGTTTTTACTATATTGTAAACCACACAGAGTTGCCTTGGACAGCGAGATGGGTGGCAGATAAATTTAATAAATAAAATAATTCAAAGATGATACTTATTTATAGCTTTTACGTTTGTATGTCTAGCTGGATACTACTTGGAATCACTCGGTGAGGGAGATAGGTGGTTTCTAAATGTTATGCTCATCTCAACAGATCAAGTTATGCCAACTGACTTCACTGGCAGGTGCCCGCGTCTCATTCGATCTATGCACCTCTTATTGTCTTGACCTTCTTCCTTCTGAAGCTGAGTTGGCATCAAGCCCATTTTCATCATTCCTGACTGGGGATGGTGGAAGCAGGGAATTCGATCCCTGGAAATGATTAAGTGATTGGGCGAAGGTTCTTTGAGCATCATAAAATCACAGTGCTTCACTACACTTTCACATCTCTCACAGGTATCTCCTGCCATGCACTCCGTGGTGGATTAACTTTGGGGATTAATCCACAAGCGTCAGCTAGGACCACGGCTACGTTGCTCAGTCAAGCCACATCTGTGAGCAGATTTTAGTGATTCGAAGCAGCTGCACTGGCTGCCAGCATGCTAACAAACCAGCATCCAGATGAGCTAGAAAGCCCCTACATGGCTTATCAGCTGGATGGCTTCTGGTTCACCTTATTGCTGCTGCTTGCCTGGCAGTTACGATCAAGGGGAAATGTTGTCTCCAAGATTTATTTATTCTGTTAAATTTGTTCACTGCCCATCCTGCTGCCACGCGACTCTGGGTGGCTTACAATGCAAGGAAAGCACAGCATAAAAATTAAGAACGAGAGTTACGGTCAAAGAATGCCACATTTGCCAGGCGTTTGACGCTGCCCCCGGAAGTGGCTGTTCTCAGCGGACGTGGCTCAGGTGTGCTATTTGTTCCACACCAGACTGGGTTGTTTCAAGTGTGCGTCACCAAGTTGGGAGGGCTTCACGGCAAGTCACGACGGATACCAGGTCTCGTTAGCTACGGCTAATCCCTTTTTCACAAGTGTCATGTTGAAATGTTCCTGTTGTGTAATTTTGTGCAAAGCTTGTCATTCTCATTACAGCTTGGACCAATAGTTTTACTTTTTGTGAAATGTTTGCTTGCTTTGCTTGAACTTCTTTTGGTTGACTGACTGATTGATTGATTGACTGAAGTGGGACATCAAGGTAGCAACCACATAGACGTTCTCCATGATGATCTGTCCCCAACGTGGTCATTCAGCTCTTCCAGCGGTGACACCATCACCATTTTGAGTCCATCCTCCTTGTTGTTGGTCATCCTCTTCTTCTCTTTCCTTCCATCTTTCCTAACATTATCGACTTCTTGAGATAGCTGGGTCTTCACATTGATCGATTACTCATACAGCACCCCGTTGTGGTCAGCTCTTAGGGGCCACGGATGGATGTTCTCCATGACGATCTGTCCCTACCCTGATCTTTCAGGTCTTCCAACAGTGCCCCCGTTGCTACAGTGACTGAGTGCCTTCATCCACCTTGCTGGATGAGGTTGTCTTCTCTTTCTTCCCAACTTTCCCAGCATCAGAGCCATCTCCAGGGAACTGGATCTTTGCACTGACTGACTCATCATGGAAATCAAGTTGGGGTCAACTCTTAGGGATCACGTAGATGGATTTTCTCCAGAGGATCTGTCCTTAGCTTGGTCTCTCAGGTCTTCCAATGGTGCCCCCTTTGCCACTGCAACTGGGTCTCTCCGGCTTGCTACCGGTCATCCTCTTCTCTTTCCTTCCACCTTTCCCGCCCTCAGAGTCTCAGCCTGATGTGTCCAGATCTTTGGAATTTCCATTCATCAAAAGTAGGATCAATAACGGATAATCAAAACTAGCTCTTGGATCTTTGACCTGCTCGATGAATATGGAAGGGAAGATTTCCCATCGTTCGCAGTTTCCATCCGGAAAGGAAAGCGATAAATGTTTATTTTCCTTACTTAGGAAGGCGATGCCTTGCTTTTTCCCTGCAGAGAAAGTTATTGTGTGGAGAGTTTGCAGGATATTAAAAGCACAAAAACAATTATGATGAGAACGGCTTTTGCAACAAGCCGACAGCGGTCATGACGACCCAGACAATCGGAAGGAGGAGTAAGTACGTTTCCCTGCGGCTCAGCCAAGGGCCTGTTCAGAAAACTGGCCCAGCGGACCCGCTCCCCTTGCGATGAGAGCCTTCCCCTTGTCGCCATTCCGGCTTGTGAAGGCCTCGGCACACCCTGCTTTCGAGGCAGCTTGCAGCCGCACATCATCGGGAGGCGGCCCAGCCTGATCCCTGTGAAGGGATCAGTCCTCTGGAGAAGCTCCGAGTTGGCACCCGTTTCTGCTGAACTGGAGACGGGCTTGCAGCTTCCAGTCATTCTGAGAACATAAGTTCATCTGAGGCACGTGGGGCAGAGAGTGGCGAAGGAGTCGCGGTCTGGAAAAAGGGGAACTGCCGTCCCCCTTGGCTGCCTCCTCTCTGCTGCTCCTGCTCTGTTCACGTCCGCACGTGAACATGTCTTGGCCAAACGCCGGGACGTCTTCTCTCTCTCCCTTGGAAACGAGCCCTGCCAGATCTCAACTGGCCTGGATCGATGTGGAACGGCTAAGCAGAGGAAGCCAGATTGGGACCGCCAGGGGATCCCACCGATGGGGCGTTGACCACCTCCCCGCAAACTGGGAAGGAACTAACGCTTGCCGAGAAACCCGCGTGCGCTCACCAAAGAGTCGGGTTTAGGAGCTTCTCCCCTCTTACGGGAAACTCAAATCACGGTCTGTTTCTTGCGGGGGGAGGGTCTCACCGTCCCCGCCAGGGTCTCCTCGTGCCTCCCAGAGAGGGGTCTGCCGCAGCAGGTGGGCCAGCCACAGACCGGTCTGCAGCTGCAGGTCCGGGGCTGGGAAAGAGGAAGGCGATTGGTCTCCCTTCCGGCTGGTAGCCGGAGTGGGAAGCGGCGGCGTCTTCTGTGGTCCGCTCGGTGGGATTGTGGAAAACACCCCGGAAGGAGGCCAGGACGAGCTGCCCCCGTCCGGACACGGCGTGACGCAGAGGGGTCCCTCGTGGTTCTGAGCAAGGGCTGGCATTTCCTGCTTCTGGGAAGAAGAGGGGATGCTCCCTCGCTCTCGCTCTCTCTTTGGAGCCTGTTTAAGATTTAAATCACCGTTTTTGTGGATTTCTCACCTCAAAATGTGGGAAGCTCGTACAGGTAGTCCCTGACTTATGACCGATCACTTAGCGTCCGTTCAAAGTTACAAAGGACCACCCCAGACGGTACTTATGACCCGGTTCTGAAGTTACGATGCTGCCCCTTCTCACATGACTGCGTTTTGGGCTCTTGGCAGTGGGCCGCATTTATGCCATTTGCAGTGCAATTTACGACGTTCTTGCCAAAAACCGGTGTTTACTTCCAGTGTGGGGCAAAAGCACCCCATAGCATTAACACCCTTAATGATCATGGCGTTTGCTTAACGACCACCACAGAAAAGGTTGTAAACGCAGGTCCAGTCATGTGGTGACTCGCTTTACGACTATCACGACTTAGGATCGTAATGGGCAGGCTTCATTGCAGTCATAAGTGGGTTACCCGTATCTGACAAGGAGTCCTTGGTTGCCCACCCCTCTTTTAAAGCAAAGCTCTTTGATCTTGGAAGCACATTTGCGATATGTGCCTAGGCGGGCGCGTGGGATTGCTGCCGATGCCACAAATACGTGTTGAACGCCAAGCTGAGATTTTGCTGTGTAACACACAACCCATGTTGCGTGAATGTAGTGGGATACTTTGTCCATGCCTGTTGTTGGATCGCAAAGCGTACACTTTGAAGAGCTCAACGGGGGCAGAGAAGGTCAAGATGGGTTTGGAGGTGACAACCCTTGGGGCCTTTTAGCAGGGAAAACGAGCCAAGCCCAAGAGTGTGCTAGAGCGGAGGTGTGCGCATCCTTAAGCATCGCTCCGAGAAAGCAGGTGAGTGGAGGCACAGAGCGGGACATGGCACACACCAGGCACACCCGTGGACCGTCCATTCAGCTTGTCAGGCACAGGACAGCCGCAATAATGAACCTGTGGCGGCAATTCCCTGCACAACAATTGCCAACCCTCTCCAGAAGGGGAGACGCCTCGGAGGCAAACGCAGCTGGTCACAAAACGGAACAGTCTGTTCACTGGCTCCTTCCAGTGTGATTTTTTTTTTACTCCCTCGGGCAGTCTTAAACTTTTTGCTGTCAGGAGCCCTTCCCACCTTGCACAGTTGTGGAGGGACCCCGAACAGGTTTTCTTTACGTGGGCCCTATTTACCGATACGTGCCATATTAAGGATTGACGTGGATGCACAGTATTTGTAGAATATTTATTTACTGAATCGTGTAAAAATTACAATATTAAACTCATTAGAGATGAACTTAAATAAAAGGTTTTCCGTGAAAAGAAATGCTTTTGTAACAAATGAAAAATACTAGAAGAGAGACGTTGTTTTGAAGTTTTGCATATTAAACCTCTTTAATATCGGCAGACCTTTGAGAGGGTCTCCCCCCATCTCTTTTACGGCGCACGAAACTACGGAGGGTCTTTCCCGAGCCTTTTGCCCTGCTCGCTGCCCGGCTGCAGGCGAGTCTGCCTCTTCTCGTCCCATCCCGGCTCTGCGTCTCCATTCCCCCAGAGCCTCCTAGAGGCTCACCCCAGGCTAATCCCCTTGTGACCCCCATGGCACATGGCTGGCAGGGCCCCTCCCAAGGCCAGAAGGCTCACTGGAACTGCTGGAGGAGACAGAAGGCCAGTTTAGCCTAGTGGTTAGGGCACTAGGCTAGAAAGTGGGGGATGTGGGTTCCATGCTGCCTGAGGCATGACAGCCGGCTGGGTGACTTTGGGCCAGTCGCCAGGAGGCGGTGAGTTCCAGTCCTGGCTTGGGCATGAAGCCAGCGCGGTGACTTTCGGCCAGTCCCTCCCGCTCAGCCCAGCCTACCTCCCAGGGTGGTGGCTGTGGGGAAAACAGAAGGTGGACAGAGCGCTGTGTACGCTCACCACCCTGAGTTCTTTGTACCAATAATAAAGGCAGGCGATGAATAGATAAAATCAAATAAAACCATCCTGTGCTATCTGGGGCCAAGGGGAAGGCTGCAGCCCACGATCCAGAGCGCTGAAAAGCCAGGAATCCGAGGAGGTGGGCAGAAACCAATTCGGCAGAAATGGTTAAAGTGCAGCTCTCAGGCACCCAAGAGTCACGCAAGGCTTTGCCGAACACTTGCAGGAATCCTCCCTGTCGGTCTGCAGAGGGGCGCAACATGCGCTCCTCGTCCCGAGGTCACCCGAATGCACCCCTAGACTTCGGAGCTGGTTTAACGGTTTCCTGGCCATGATTCCTTTTTTGCCTCCCCCCCGACTGTTTCCTTTGTTCTCCCCATCAATAACTTGCACCCCCAAATAATTGCTCCGGGATACCCATTCCGGGTGTAAGTAGAGTTTAGCACCGTTTGTACAATTGCACAAAGGTTACACACCGTTTGTACAACCCCACATCCGGTTATGTGGGGCTGCCTATTTGAAACACTAATTACTGTCTGCAAGCGTCCTGTGTGTGGGTGTGTGGGTGTTTGTGTGGGTGTGTGCAAGGGTGTCTCTGCAGAGCAAGCGGGGGCGGTTGTGACGGGGGAAAGGCCCGGAATGAATGTCTCCCGGTTGGTCTCTTGCAGTTCAGGTGCTTTCGAAATGCGCATCAAGATCTCCTGGCTGCCAGAGCAATTAGGTTTCCTGTCTTTAGTGCTGCAAGTTGCAATTCTTGGGTGTTCAGAAGTATTAAGGATAATGACACAGGGACACGGTTTCTGGCGGAGGCAACTGAGAGGGTCTGTCCCATGTTGCTGCTCGGTGCGCTCTGGGAATCGGGAAGGACTCAACCAGGCAGGGTGGTGGCTTTGCCTGCGTGGAGAACAGGGATCGTTTTAGGGGTCGTCTCGCAGGATCCTAGGTGGGAAGAGACCGCAGAGGTCATCGAGTCCAATCATCTGATCAGGGTGGGGCCCTCGCTGCTCTCTGAGCTTGGGTGCTTTCTTGCAGACGTTTCATGACCCAAATAGGGAACGTCACCTGTGCTGGAAAAGAGAGGGGTTTGCTCCCTGTTTATATGCTACTGGCTTGCCCTGCCGGTGTTGCGGGGAGCGTTCTTGGTGGTTCCTTCATTAGGCTGTTGTTTACTGCTGATAGTTTGTCTGAGTTGGTAGTTCATTGGTTGGGGTTATAGAGCAAACCCCACTCCCTTCCAGCACTGATGATGTTCCCTTGTTGGGTAACAAAACGTCTTCAAGAAAACAACCAGGCTCAGGGACCACTAAGGAGCCCACAGTTCAACCCTGAGTACGAAGAGCCAGTTTGGTCTGGTAGGTAACAGACTAGGAACCTCGTCCTGCCTTAGCCGTGAAAGCCAGCTGGGTGATCTTGGGCCATCTCAGCAACATTCCTCCAGGATGGGTAGTGCCGAATCTTTCCATCTTTCTGCGTGTGGAAATCTCGCCCCGGTAATCATACACGGAAATACTTCCTTTCTTTTAAATTATCATCGGGTTATCCGCAGGCACCCTGAACTTACAAGTTCCTTTTTAAATCTTAACTCTCATCTACCCTATGCCTCTGTTCAGTACCACAGGAACTAAAATTAACAAGCGCAGGGACAGCGGTCATCTTGCTCCTTTTTTGAATCTCACAAGGCTTTGTCAGGTCTCCGTTAACAATTATTTGCACTTAATGTGAAGTATATCTCGGTCTCACCCATGTAATAGCATTATCTCCAAGATTCATACCAGAACCTGAAAAAAGAAAATCCAGTTCAAATCGTCAAAGGCGATCGATGCGGCTCGTTTTTCACTGTGTTGCTCTAAATATTCCAGAATATTTAGTCTGGTGTCAGGTCTGTCCTCTCCTGCAGTGCTCCATCTCGAAGCAGTCTCATCCTCACAGCGGCTGCTGCCTCTGTGGTGGGGATGCAGGTGAACAGGGACGTCGCATCATCAGATACCA
>JANHZU010001780.1:13448-26403 GCA_032468055.1 Acrochordus granulatus
CGATCTATCCAATGAAGAGATGACACGGGTATGAGTGACTGAGTGAAGGGACTTCTAGTCTAGGAAGGGGCCCAACTGGCACACAACATGAAGTTGCACAACTTTGTGTTGTGCACCAGTTTATCCCACCTTTATTATTTTATCCCACTTTTATTATTTTTTTAATAGCTCAAGGTGGCAAATATGTATAATACTGCTTCCTCCTCCTATTTTCCTCACAACAACCTTGTGAGGTGGGTTGGATTGGACTGAGAGGAAGGGACTGGCCCAAGGTCAACCAGCTGCTTTCATGCCTAAGGAAAGACTAGAACTCATAATCTCCTGGTGATTGGCCCAAAGTCCGCCAGCAGGCTTTCATGCCTAAGATGGGACTAGAACTCACCATCTCCTAGTTTCTAGACCAATACCTTAACCACTACACCAAACTGGATATGTGGTGGGGGGGTTAGGAACACCTCATCCCATTAAAGGCCCAGGATGTGCCTTTAAAGTGGATCCAAGAATGGGCTAGGTGGAAACCATGTTTGATTTGCAGAAACACAGTGGTGTCGTTTCTGTTCAGGAAAAGAAGTTCTGGAGAAGTTTAAATTTTACATTAGAAGGGGGCAAAGTTAAGTCAACTGGAAAAGCATTTAAGATGGGATAGCCCTAAGAAGACCTCTCTGCTTATGTAGTTGTAGGTGCCCAAGAGGGGTAGTCATATTCTGAAAGATGGCAGGTGCTGAATTATGGCCAATGCTCCACCTCTTTTGTACATGCATGGGGTAGAGCTTTGATCTGAACACCATGTCTACCATCTTGCAGATCTGGACACACTTCGCTGATGCCAGTGCATGGCTAACCTGTCAGAGCTTTATGATCTGGATTTACAGCAAAAGCCATTAACTGGTATCCTAATCCTATGGCTTTTCTAACTCAACTTGAAAGACATGTTATCTATTTTTAGAGACAGAGAGAAAAAAGAACAGGAGGTGATGTGATAGAGCGTGATTTGCCCATGTTCCTTTTTCTACAACTCTCACCCACAGAAGCTCATAAAAAAACAGGAAGTCTATTTCTGATGTCAGAAAGGTCTTTATCTTAGGACTGTTCATTTTCAGGACCAGTCTTGAGATGAAAGATGATCTGGGGTCACCTTAAGCTCACCGCCAGAGCAAGCAAGGCAAAATGACAGAATGGTTAGGACTTTGGGGAGATGGGTGGGTAAAAATCAGCTCAGCCCCCTACCTAATCTTGATTGTTTCTGTCTCACGCTCCCTCCAAAACCCCTCATACCTTCCCTTCAAATAAAACTTGGCAGTTCATCAAGTAAGTAAATAAAAGATGGGCCAAGAATGCATTATTAGAAGATTCAGAAATAAAATTTCATTCCAATTCTCTCTGGATGCAGAAGCATCATTCCTATAAATGTGTTTTGGGAAATATGTAGTAACTAGCATGATTTTCTTCCCCAGGAATCATTATGCTAGCGTTTGTGCATGCATGCATGAGTGCATGCAAATTGGGGTCATGATGTTTTGCCCTCCCTTGGATGACAACCAAGAGGAATGGAGAACATGTACTACCAACCCTTGTCCTTCAAATCAAGCTCCTGGAGACTTCATAGGCATGTCCCTGTGATTTGGGATCAATATATGGGCACGCCCCACCCAATTACTAGCCAGACTCCATTTAGCTTTTTGAGATCAGCCAAGTTCAATTAAATGCTGCCACCAAGCAGAAACTATAAATTGTGTTATTCTTTCATTCCTTGAAGAGCTCCCATCAAAGTCCTAACCAGGTCTGATCTGACTTACTCCTAACCCAAAGTGCTTAGGAAAACCTATTGACTCCTGGAGAGTCCCAGCCCATCAGAGGCCTCTTTTATTGCCCCAGAAACTTTCAGTTCTTCTCCATCATGAATAATCTGTCATGTGAAGAGGTTAGTGGCATTCTAGCTGCTCCCCAAATGTTGTCCTCTGTCATCTACTGAGATGATATGATCTCCCCATCCCTCCAGGACAATGGTGATGAATGTCACCGCTTTGGTGGCAACTTCTTTGTTGGATCCAACATATGGAAGCAAAGATGAAGCCTATGGAATGATATCTTCTCAGTGTTTATGCGCTGATCAAGTTCTCCATAAATCATTCCTCAAGAAATGTGGTATCTGGAGAAATAAATTGTTGTACTTTTTGGAACCTCTGCAAGTTAACAGCTCCTGTTAACTAGCCATGGCAGAATAGTCACGGCCTCAGAAATCTTTCATTATCTTTTTTTCTTCTGTTCAATCATGTCTGATTCGTGGAGACTGCTTGGGCCAATCCCTGCAGTTTTCTTGGCAAGGATTTTCAGAAGTGGTTTGCCTTTGCCTCCTTCCTAGGGCTGAGAGAAAGTGATTGGCCCAAGGTCACCCAGAATGGCTTTGTGCCCAAGGTGAGACTCAAACCCCCAGTCTCCTGGTTTCTAGCTTGATGCTTCAACCAGTACACCAAACTGGCTCTCACATCATTATAATCTAGATTAAATTGCCCCATAGAAAGGAACAAGTGAAGTTCAAAGTCTCTTCTGGAATTCTAGTTAATTTAATTGAGGTTTCCACCAGAGGCAGCTCCAGATCCTCTAGTGTAATAATAGAAGAAACCTAATTAAGAGACAGTAATGAGGAGAACTATTAAAAATCCTGCTTACTTTGATGGATTTCTTCACTAGGCTTATCCTGCAAATAAACAATAGGTTCAGATGGTTTCCTCTCTGGCCTTAAAGTGAAAATTACAACTCTCCCATCAATTGATTTTGTGAGCCAATTAAATTAAATCAACATTGTATAGATGCATTAGGAAGAAATATAAATTAATCCAATCACAGAACCCATTAATGTTTCTGGATATAAATGGGTGTAATGGAAGGGATTCTTTTCGCCTGCATTTGTGAATGACTTTTCTGTAAATGTCAGTGGATGGGGGAAAGGAAAGTTCTTTAAAATTTGTGTGCTTCCTCTTAAAATATTTCAATTCCCACATTTCTCTACACCCTAAATCTCTTGGCACAGGCTTCGGTTAGCGGACTTTTAGCTGTCGAAAACCTCATTAACTTGTTCTACCAAATTAACCTATTAAATAAAAACCAGTTAGCATTACCAGGGTGTAATGCAAAATCTGAAAGTTGAAGTTCAAAAGACAACACATTTTGACAACTCAAGCAGCCAGACTAAAACTCCTAGGTCCTTCTGTACAAAAAACCCTAATACTTTCTGTATCATAGCAACTGGTTTCTTAGGGTTTTAATTTTGGACCCATTCAAAATTCTTTCAGGCTGTTTTTAAAACAATCAAAAGGTCTTTTTTTCCTTTTCTGTGCATGTCACACAAAGCTTCTCAAAATGTTGTAATGCAGCCTTTAATTAAAAAAAATACAAAATGAATGTATCAGTCAAGAGTGCATGTCAAAATGCATCTAAACTGAAAACAAGACACAAATATGCGCTGAATTAGCAAAAACTGCCTGCAAAAACTGACCTCTTGGAAGGACAAGGCATGCAGAAATGTATTCATTCGAAGAGAAACACAGAAACATGCATGCATATTTTTTTTTAAAAAAAAGAACTCAAGTGTTGTTAAAATAGGATAAACTTAGTTTCAGACTTAAAAAAAAAGATATGGAGGGAAAAAAGCAGAATAAACCACATGTCTACTCACAAGTTCATAGCTTATGATCTCCCCTGAACAGCCTGATACTTTATTATTTTTCATTCGTAACCACAAGAGAATCTCAGGTGGACAAAGGCGTACTTCCTCCTTGGCCATACAAGAAGGAACGAAAAAATGCTGAACAAGTAGGAAGCCCAAGGACATCAACCAACCATCCCAGATGGTCCTTTCAGATTTATAGACCTCCATTTTTAATCTACAATTCAGCACCATACCCATTTATTGCTGCATTTCCCTTGCAAAATCCATGCAGACATTAAACTTCTCCTTTCTCCCAAGGGGGCCCTGTGGTCTACCACTTTGCTCCCTTCTTCATTTTGCCAAATAGCCTTTGATTCCTGTCATTGGGACCACAGTGGGATAGAAAAAAGAACAGCTGAAAAAAATGAAGAGGTTTAAATATTTGTTCTGAAGCTTTTTGGCACATGGTCAGCCTTCTATTGAATGGTTCCTGAAAGTGGGGCCCAGTGGAGGCACCTGGAGCCAAAGAAGCATGCCCACAAGCTTTTATTTGGCTTGGTTTCGGCTTGGTGTCTCAGTACAATCTGGAAAGCCAGTAAGAACTCATTGGCCACATAATGTCTGGCCTCAGATTGTGCCAGTAATAGGGGATGTTATTTTCTTGGACAGTGGGAGGGGTGAGTCATCCCAGCACTGACTAGTCATGCATGAGTAATCTTTACATTAGGAAGACCAGCAAACGCCTAATTTGGCATCAATGATCTCAGGGATGCAGACTACTTAAACAACACAGCAACAAACATATTTCAGACATTGAAATAGTTGTTTTGCTAGGATCAGATCCACCAAAGGCTTTGCCCCAACTCTCGTCTGCGTCTGACCACATTCTTGGGTTCTTTTAAAAGAAAAGGAGAATGAAAGCCACAGAAACCCTATGAAGAGCTTCATAGCAGAGGAATAAACAAAAGCTTAGGGGGATGAAGGCCTATGGAAGGGAGGACCTTTCTCTGCCACTCAGGGCTGCGATCAGTGCAACTCTCACATGCATAAACACAGCCAAGGCTTGGCTGTGTTCACATGACATATTGTGTCACAGCTGAGCTGAACCCATTTTTAGACTAGAGTCTGGTGTCCACCCAGATGATGTGGTTAGTCTAGGATTCTATGACTCAAGAAAATGCAGGTAGATTCATTAAAGCATAGCTTCTATGACATGTTGACCAAATACCATCTACTTTACATCATTACCACACCCACAGTGGTTCTTCAGAAGTGCCTGCCTCAAACCATAATGATGCCAAAATAACTCTATGCACGTGGTGACATAATTATACAGATTCCACCATTTCGTACTTGCATCTCAATGTCTGAGACTGGTACATAAATCACAGCAGTTGTGTTATGACCTTTTTCTTTTCTTTGACATTATCACACACCTTGTCATTTCTCCCTTGACACCTATATGACCCTCACCATTCCAAAACATGGTAGAGTGATGCTTGTCCATCAAAAACAGTGGCCAGTTTCCTCACTATCCATGTTCTACAGAATTACTTCAATTGTTTCCATTCATATGACAACACCACCATGTGATCTGGTTTCACACATATACAATGAACTTCAAACTTGCCCATTACATTTTAATCATACTAGGCAATCCAACCCAACTCAACAGTAGACCTTACTGGGTGTAGGGGACACTCTTAAGCCAAGAAGAGGCACAATATTTTAGATTCTTCTCCAGTTTCCAGTTCTCTAATTTTCCACCCTTAATCTCAGTTTGATGGACTTCTATCTTCTGCACCAAAAAGAGGCTGCACAGAACTTTATTAGAGGGTACTTCTAAGAGAGGAAGTTTTATTTACACTGGACCTGATTTGCATCTTGATCTTTCAGCAATTGAACAATTATACTTTATCTTGCTTTGTTGCTGCTGCTGCTGCTTATGTCTTTAGCATGCTTAGATGATTATACTGCACTTTTATTTCCCATATGAACCCAGAGTGACCATGAAGACATTCATTTTGCTTGGAGTCATGCATCATTCATCCTGACATTTACCTCTATTTTCTCCCCTTTTTCAAATCAAGCATGTTTGAACCATAGGGGATGGGAGAAGCAGTGTTCTGCCATTCGTTTATCTTGGTTAAAACTTGAATATCTCCTTTTGTTTCTTTTATTGATCATTGCCAAAATTACAAATATAAATTTCATTTGCTGCAGATTAAACATCCTAACAGTTTGCATTTAAAACCCAATGCAATGCTGTTAACGGCAGGCTGGATAAGACCCAAGGAGAACTGGACATGACTTCAAAATTACTTTGCAAATGTAGGAGTATTTCCGCTTGGCTGAAAACCAGCAAAGTCTTCTGTCTCATTAAGCAATGTAAGCCCAATCTATATGTTCTCTCTTCCTGTTCAAGGGAGCCCTCCCATTCCAACAGATCAATATGGAAATATGAGGGTTTGCATTTTTGTCTCATGCTCGGGAAAAAATGAAGATATCATTTTAGTGGAATGGAGTTAAGATAGGAAGATATCAAGTTGCCTTCTTCTAAAGTGGTATATTTAGTCCATCAAGGCCAAGGTTCCCCTATCCTAGGCAACATCTAGATCTATAAACCTCAATCCTAAGAATTCCCAGCAGGAACCATGAATAATGGGGAATTCTGGAAGATGATATCAGATGATGTACATATCAGGTGATATATGTACTTTCCCAGTACAAAAGTATTTTCCCAGGCTAGAGAACTCTAGTTTAAGCTGGTGTTGTTATTTCTTTATCAAAGCAAGCACAACAACTAAAAATCAGTCTCATAAAATTAGTTCACAACTAGATAAAGGAATATTGAAAGAACCAACACAACAACAGTATATTTCAAACAATGCCCTAGAAGAGGACTGAATGTACCTAGATCCATAATAATTTAAAGCAAGTGTAAACCCAGCATTGTCCACTAAGTAAAAATAGGGTAGAACTCCCAGAGAGTTCAAGAACTGGTTCTAGATTCTCAGGTCCAGATCCTTAAAGATCAAGAATGTAGAGGCCATGAACCTGGAGCAAAGAACTAAGAGAGGAAACATAAAGAATACAAAAGATTATAAGAAGAAATAAGGGTAGGCAGACACTTGCTTAAATACCCTCATTATTTTGACCAGTTCATGCTGAAATATTTACTCTCAGATTCAAATGATTTTATTTTCTTAAGTCTAGCCAAATGTTGTCCTGTCATAGGTAAGATGCCCTGCAGTCTGATTGATCTGTTTACTCAATTGACTAATCAGTGTTACCTCCATGTGTGCAGTGTGTTTGATAGACAGGACATTGACCTCAATAAAGATTCTTGTCTTGTCTGGGATAGTTCCTATGATAAGTTCCCTTGCTTTCCATGCAAAGAGCTCATCCACCCTGGAGATACAAGACCAGCTCCAGACCAGACCTATCAATTAATGTCCCCTCCACTTTTCTTCTCAAAAGTCTTACTCAAGAGCAGCCAACTGGCGGGGTCGCTCTTCTCAAGGGCAAATCAAATGCTATTGCTTCAGATAGGATACATTTCTTGATGGTGGAGTCATTGCAATCACTTTTCTGCATGGCTGACTCTCCATCTGGGATACACAAAGAGGTTGGTCTTTGGGTGACAAAATCGTGAGTATAATAGCATTGCTTCAGATGCCCCTGAGGAAGCTCAAAAGCATTTCATTTTGCTGTCAAGTGAGCTTTTAGAAAATGAGGAAGCCACATCATTTCCAATTACATGTGATGTTTTTTCAAAACAGCCTTTACCCTTCTTTTTAAAAAGTGGGGCAGGATTACCTTTCTACGGATCTTCTCCCAACATTTGTTTGCATTAAATAATTAGTATTGTGTGGTAGGGGAGGGAGAGATCTAAACCTGTGAAATGTCTTACTCATGGAATTCACTGGTTTGGAATTCAGCCTACTCAAAGAAGAAGTGAATTTTTAAATGAGTGGTTTATTATTGATTGACAATCAAAATAATATCTCCGGTTGGTAGATTGAGGCATTCTAAGTGATACATTGAATTAAAATGAAAATAAAGGGGACAAGATTTTAAATGTAAGCCAAAAATAAAATTTTCTAGAAACTCTATAATATTTGTGGGGAAATGGCCCATCTTGAATATTAGGAAGGTGTGGGAGAAGGAAGGGCAGAGCCAGGGATTAAGAGGGGGATCAGCCTTGAGTCGTTATGCATGCACAAATGCCAAAGGTCCATCTCTTCTTGACAACCGTTGGCTTTATCTAGGAAGTGCAGGTGTTTGGTGGGTAGTTAGAGAAATTCTTGTGACCTTGTAGCCTCAATAACTCTGATAGCTAGAACTGCATCTAGAAGCCTGATCCTTTACGCCTAACAGAAGGGCTGAATTTGAGATGAAGAGTATCATTGCAGAGATGGCCTGCTTTTTTTCTCTTGATTGCATCCAAATCCGGATCTGAAAAGAGTTCCTGAATTCTCTCTTCTTTTCCAAAATTTCACCACCTCCTCCTCCTTCAAGCCATTCCCCCTTATGTTCCTCAAACACTTCACACAATAGCAGAATTGAACAACAAGGGTAGGACAGATACAGGTCTCATTGTGATGGCTTTCTGTTCATCTTCCTTTACTTTACTCGCCCAATCATATTTTCAAATTTTGGCACGGTTGCAGGATCCAAGACTCGAAAAATAATTGTATAATGGCATGAAGACAGCATTGTTTCTTTTCATTTGTGACCAGCTGCTTTTCTTCTTCTTCTTCTTCTCTCTCTCTCTCTCTCTCTCTCATATTATTATTATAATTTGACAGATGGGTTATTAGAAAAAAATTAAAAGTTTTCTATTGCTCTCTTGGAGCTGTGATTAATATCCAGATTTAGACACCACCACCACCACCCCAAAAAAAAACCAGGAACGAATTTAAGTGTTCACATTACTTCAAAAGCTGTTTAACAAAAAGCTCCCTCCTTTGAAAATGCAGATTTTAGCAGTGAAAGAATTAAAAAAAGGACTCTCATCCAATTTGGATTTCAGCTTTCATTTCTCTTTCCTCCCTTTAAGGTTGGAAGGAAAAGAAATTTAGCATTCTTTATGCAGATGTTCAGAAACAAGTCAGAAAGAAGGAGGGTGAGAAAATCCAAAAAGGATAAAGAGGATATTCAATTTTTTTCTGGTCTAAGCAGAAACTCTCTGAAAAGTTAAAGATGAGGCAGATGGAATAAGAAAAAACTTCTTTTTTTCTGTCCAACCTGGTGTTAAAGCAATGGATTGATGGCTGAATTGCAGCCATAGGCAATGAAATTAAAAAAGAAAACAAATACAATTATGATGAAAGGTACAGAGACTGGCATTTTTGGAGACGGAAGGATATCTTCTAGCTATAGAAAAGATATGGGAAAAACCTGAATTAAAACATAGCAATTTCTTCCAGGAAGCTACTTCCTTGCTAATAATAATTCAAACAATTCAAGGAAAATCGGAGTTTCAGATAGTGGGTGGTGGTGGTAGGTTCTCACAGATGGACATGTGAGAGAATTTCTAGAACAATTGTTAGTGGAAGTTAAAGGTAAGAAACCCTATTTGGGTTCACACAACCCAAGGAAATACAAATGTCAGGACCCCAGTTTAGGAAACTCAACCGTTGTTATCTTCTCATGAAACAGCGCTAAACTGGCTAAAAACAAAGCTTTCTTGCAAACCGATTGGTGGCCAAATAGGACAATCAACCAACTATATCTAACCGGGAAGAGTCCTCACCATGAAAATGGATTCAAATTCTTCCCACTAACTCATCTCAATCTCACTTTGCATTCCTCTCTCTCACACGCGTAGATCCATATAAGAGATGCAGAATTTCTGCATGATCCACACTGCATCCCCAGAAGTATAAAAAGTGTGGAAGTAGGCTTGTGAATTTCACTAATCAGGGTTAATGCCATACCAAGAAAAAAGTTACAAAATATTGGAGACCGAGTAAGCAAAATTCCAGCCTGTATTTTATTGATTGATTTTTCACCTTTCTATACCGCCTATCTCACTGAAATGACTCTGGGCAGTTTACAATCAAACAAAATAGTAATGAATTGTTAAGGTGGGATCTCCAAATTTATATGGCTGCCCAACTCACTCTTGATGACCCCAGGTGGCTTACAAAAGTAAAATCCCAATACCCCACCCCCCAATAAATCGCTGGATTATTTAAACTTTATCTCCTAGATGGTTTAACTAAAGGATTATCTTCACCAACTGCTCTTAATCTGCCAAGTTTTGAAGTACTTAGTTTTCTTTTTCAATTCCCAATTTATTAAAAAATGGTTAATAGCAACCTTCAAAGACTGCTAGTCTCCTGAAGCACGTTTCCTTCCTCCCAGTGGCATCTGGGATGATCATTTAACTCAGGTTGTGGAAACACAGCAATTAATTGCATTAGTGCAATGATCTTAAACATAAAAGAGAATCACCAGTTTTAGAGAAAAGGAGTAGAACAAGCAGTTTGTTCATTTGACATATGTTAACTGGTTAACTTTTGCTAATATGCAGCATAATTAATTGTTAGCTTCCAAATAAGGTGCTTTTCCTGAACAAAACTATCTGCATCCGTACGGAAAACTAATCCTGATAGATCAAAGGTAGATCTTCAAATATGTTGTATGAATTTTAATCCCAGCCAAACTTTCTTTTCTTTGGAGAAGTCAGGAATGTCTGATTCCTGAAAAACTGAAAAGTTGTTGAATATTCCATATATGGTCTTGCCAACAGGTATTGAGAAATCATTGATCAGTCAATATTGGTCATAAATATGCATGTCTGGTGTTGCAATGTTTCACGTCTCTTACCTTTTAATTCAGTATTTTATATTCAGCTTTTTTTAAGCCATTAACTTATTCCATTTACAATCACTATCACCCTTTATTTGTAATAAGTAGCTTATTACATGAGCTACTCCTTATTTTATTATTGATATTAGATAAGTCAGGCTGAGAACTTGTGGTTGGGTATCCATAGGGTAGCCATGGATACCATGATCAAATATAGATCTGAATCAGGTTTGAAATGGAAAGTTCAGGAATGGTGTTCTTGCAGGCTAGTAGGTTCTTCTCATAGCAAGCACTTCGATTTATTTACTGAGGCAAACAGCCTGCCAAACACCCATAGCATGAAATATGGATGGGGGAGCAGTAATCCTTACTCTGTTATTATTTTCTGTTCACAACAATGTGAAGTCACAGCTGCCAGTTCTTTAGCTGGGTATTGGACTTCATATGCATCACGTTCTTCCCAAGAAACTAAGACATCATGTATCAGTATAGTATGTGTGCGGATCCAAGCAATGTGGATTTTTGTAACTGACAGATGGAAATTTTGTCAATGTCCAGATTTTCTAAGTTCAGTCAATTATTTTTTGGTATTGCACCCAGTGTCCCAATAACCACTGGGACCACCAAAGCTGGTGTATGCCATAATCTTTCAACTTCAATTTTCAGATTTTGAAACCTTGTAATCTTCTCTAATTCTTTGTCTTCTATTCTACTATTCCTGGTACTGTCACATCATTTACCCACTCTCTTAAATTTGGAGACAGATGCTTAAGAGCAGAATGGTTTTCCTTCATTTATCTTCCTGATGCAAACATCTTGATTTTTCACATTTTACCCATTCACACTGACCTTCTGGAAATGCCTTAATGTAGAAATGAAGCAATCACATTCTTCTTATCTCCTGAGTTCAACTGAAAGCTTTTGTCCACATCTGTAATTTACTGAAAAGACTATATTTCAGAACTACCAAAGGGCTCTCATTACAGTCAGATATTCTTGAATTTAAGAGCTCTTGATTTTTTTTCCCACTTCAAAAGCATTAAGAATCTATAATAATAAAGAAGACTGGAAGGCTGATTCGGGTGGATATTTCCAACCTTCCTGCAAACTGCTTTTGATCTTTTGAAACCTCATGAAGTGATAATATTTTTATATAAGGACCTCCAGGAAGAATTCCTGAGCTTGGTTGAGGAGGCCTATTCTTATGTTTAATTAAGAGGACCACATGAGAACATCAAGAGTACCTGAGCTTTATAAACTCATGTGACACTCACCAAACAGACACCATTATCACTATACATCATGACAGTTGTAGTTTTCTTGGGTAGGATCTCTGACCAGCAAGGAGAACCAATAGTAGCCCTTCAGCTACTATATCAATGAATTTTAGCAGCATGATAGCTGAAAATTGGACATGTGTGGCCTTCTGTTCTTTGACAGTGATGGAAAACAACATAAAGCTGGTCAGCTGTGAAATTGTGATTGTATTAGCAGCAGAAGTAGGGGCAGGAGTTAAGAGACTGGCTAGCTTGGAATCACTGCAGGGGAGGAAGCAACAGAGACCTTATCCCCTCCCCCTAAATACCTGGAGTGCTTATCTGGTTGTTCTCAAGAGATGTCTGTGAAGACTCTCACTCGTCCAGGGTAATTGCATCGCAACAAAGTTTAAAAAACAGGCATCTGGACTGGATTTTTTCTCAAATAGAAGACGTTTCACCTTTAATCTAAAAGGATTGAATTGAGAAAATGAATTGAGAAAGCCTTTTGGATTAAAGGTGAAACGTCTTCTATTTGAGAAAAAATCTAGTCCAGATGCCTGTTTTTTAAACTTTGTTGCGAGAACAGAGAACACCTATTCCTTTTTGTATCTCAGTTGTGAATTTGCATTTAAGTTTTAATTTATATGTATTTGGGGTAATGTCATATTTCCTACCCAGCTTAATAAAGTAAGGCTACTTCAAAAATGAGATTTTGAAAAAATAAAAGCTTCACCTGATACATTTGGGTTGAGCAGGCCAGATAATATTCCTCAGACTGAAATCAATAGTTAAAGGCCACCCCTGTGTAATTTGCTCATTATGGCTAGAGTAACTCTTAGCTAGAAAAGTGTACAATACAATCTATGCTAAATATTCACTGCATTTATGCTACCGCAACCGGAAATCAGGGAGTTAGAAATATTCCATGTGAAAATCCTGTCTAAATATTTTCTGTTTATTCTCTGTTTCTGCAAAATATCCAAATAATGAAACATTTCCATGATATATTTTTGTTGCCTTTTATAGGTTCCATATGATATTTTGATTCTTGTGGAAAGTTGGAACTTGCAAAATATAAGCAGAAAATGTGCAAATGAATAAATTATATATATACAGACACATACACACATTTATTTACTTATTTATTGTGACTGATAGAATAAATGTCTTCTGCTGAGCAAGGCTGCAGATACTCCAGAGGATTTTAAGGCAATTCAATTCCGAAGGG
>JANHZU010001780.1:26503-46027 GCA_032468055.1 Acrochordus granulatus
GAAAGCCTTTTGGATTAAAGGTGAAACGTCTTCTATTTGAGAAAAAATCCAGTCCAGATGCCTGTTTTTTAAACTTTATTGCGGTTCTCAAGAGAGTGTAGTAAGCCTGCAAGATTCTTGTAAATAGGTGAGTAGCAGTAAATACACTTCTCTGATCAGCTCACAACATCTTCCTGGTTCCTTGATTTGAAGTAAAGAGATTTACTACAGTTTACAATCAACAGGAAATGAACATCCTGTCCTACAATTCAATATCCCATTCTGTATGTGAAGGCACTGTCCATTTCTGGTAACTGCTCAGCCAGTACACATACCTCTACAGGAAATGTAGCCCTACCATCCAAATCTTAGAAATGCTCTCCTACTAGCAACAATTTCTTTCTACCTGTAGAGAATAAGAAAGATGACCCTTCCACATCCATTACCAAAGTGATGAGGGAAAAAGATGGCTTAAATCCAAAACAAGCAGAAGGAATATGAAAACAGCTCAAGTAGACACCTCCCTAATTCACATGAGTATAAGGGATGGGAGAATTAAAACATAAACTTATAAGATTGTGTTACTTTAACCAATCTCAATAAAAGTAATTGTAGCTTTCCTGTGAAGTTGATTTCTTGGTTTGATCTACATAGTGATGATGGGCTAACATCTCATGAAAAGAATGGGTACCGAAGGGGCCTTTGCCAGTGCTCACCCTTAACTTCCTTTATCTTCTGTGCAAAGCAAAAGCATTTGAGTAGAGCAAAGACAGCCATTAACTGAATGATAAGCTAGATTGATACCCATGTAATAGCTAAAGTGCTGAACTCACATGAATCAGGAGCTCACTGGGTGACTTTGGAGCAATTATTGTTTCTCCATCCAGCTTCTCTTCATTGGATTGGTGGAATGGTTGATGCAGCAAGGAGAAATTCCATTTAATAAGAAACAATATTAACATTTTTGACCAACTACAACTTCAGCCTTTTGATAGCATTCTAGAATAACTTGACATTTCTGAAGATCTAGAAATTCTTTGAGTGCAGGTAGTTTGCAAATGGGCTTTTTCAAATTGCTGATAAGAACACTATTTATTTTTCCATTTATTTCTTCACTGGAGTAACAAAGCAGAAAATATCATTATCACTAGCAACATCACCACCTGTTCCAACAGTGTATGGAAAAAGATAAACAAGTTCCTTTTTTAAAAAAAGATAAAGTAAAATAACTTTATTTCAGAATTGCATCTTTTGTTTGGAGTACCTGTGTGCATGGAACCTTTTCAAAGATGGCAATTGATGGACCACATGATTCACATTAAATTGGATTGCATCAGTCATGTAGCTTGAGGAACATCAGCAGTGTAATGCACTATCATGGTGCAAACTATCATCTGGAAAATTGGAAAGATGTGATTTCTGGGAGGAAATGCTTTTGAAGTGTGATGGTAATCCCAGCCACCTTCCGTTGTAATGAATGAGTGGACGACCTTGAAGGATATGGGGAAGAAATGCTGCTTAGGAAACAGAGAAAAGAGGCAGGAGCCCTCAGTGGCTTAATAGTCAGAGGAAGAAACTTAGGAAAGACTAAGGATCAGGCTGTAATAAGACAAATTGGGAAAGTTTGTATCTTTCGACTTGCAAGATTCTGTTGCAATTAGCTCATCTAGTCTTGTTTCCTACCTGGTTTACTGGGAGGACTGACACCCATATACATGCACACAAACATGAAACGTGTGTGTTTCTGTGTATATGTATATTTATATCTATATCCTGAGTCATATCTCCTGAAACGTCTTAAAAACTTACGAGGTCTGCAGAAATGCAAAGCCACATCCATTTAATGATACATTTACCTGGGCAATCTGATCCTTCCATTCCAACTAGGCTGAACAAGGTTTGATGTTAGTTGCGTAGATGTTAATGGGAGACACAAGAAGATCAAACATCCAAAAGGTCTAGAAGGGTTGAGTCAAGAGAAGTTCATGGAACTGTGAGACTATAGAGCTATCAAAGACCAGTGAAATATCTACCAGTCCAAGTTTAATTCCACCCATTGGCTCCCCACAGTTTGTACAACACAATGAGGCATGAACGCTTGTTTACACATTGAGTTCAGGAGCCATGCTGAGTCCCAAACCAAACGAACAAAATTATCACTTGGTGCAATGTAACAACTGGGCCACACACAGGGAGAAATCATAGTTTCCTGCTGCTATATGACCATTAAAACATATTTTCCTCCTTCCTAAATTGAGTTCAGCTGAACAATTTTAGTTGAAGTTACTTTCTTCAACTGCTTTTTAAGAGAATCATCACTCTGTTTGAAAGGGGAGAAAAGATATTGAAGATGGCTGAGTTTGCCAGTACAGATGGGCCATTAAATTAGAGGTTTTAATCTTAGTGGTTTATTTTAATACAATCTGCTGAAGAGATGAAAGAGCCAGGTGTGATGCTTCCAAGCACATGATGTGAGTAGGACCACATTACTCAAAGATCTTCTCTATCAACCTTCACCCCAACTGGCAAGACTGATTAAATTCCTAAGACAAGCTTACAAGAATATTCAAGAAATCAGAATAATAGTGATTAAAAATAGGAAGACATAATTAAAAGAATGTAAGCAAATCCAGTTAATCAAAAACTGGATAGATGGATGGATGGATGGATGGATGGTTCTCAAGGTGGCATTAGTGACCACATAAATTTTCTCATATGAGGCCTTTATATTGTCTACTCAAGTGGTTTTCTTGATAAAATATAGATTTACTGTGGCCATCTCTTATGTTGTATGAAATGTGCTAACATTGTGCCAACAGTGTTACCATTTTGTTCATTGCATCATTTCATAATATTGTACTTTTCTCATTTCATTTTAGAAAATGTTTTGATGAAATCAATGCAAGCCATATAGACATTTGTTTTGTACATTTGGGGTTTTTTAAAGACAGTTTTGTTCATCAAATTATGACCTTTTGTGCCTCCATAAATTTTTGGCTCTAAGGTGAGTAGGAAATCTACCTGTAGATGTCTGTAGAAAAGCGTCCAGTTTATAGCAACAGCTACAGTTTGTTTGTAGCAACATCTATCATTTCTAGATGGTAGCAATTATTCAAACAACAACTCGTAATTATTACAACCACAACATTTTCCAGCAGTTGTGATTTACTGATATGAACGAGTTTTGGCTTTCAGAATTTATTTCAAAGGAAAAGAGAGTTTTGAGTGAAATTCTCTTCCCTGGAGAAGGGATTTTTTCACATATTTAGTGAGGTGGTGGCTAAAGTGAATGTATAAATGCCCTGCCTTTCATGGTACAATTTGCTTGACAGTAGCCTTGGCATCCCACATTTCAACCCCATTCTAAACCCTTCTCACGGCTATGATGTTGTTTTCTTCAGTAGGGTAGGCTTCAGGCTGATGGAAAAAGGTACGACCTCACGGAAATCCCTCATGAATTCAAAACTCTCTCCCTTAAATTTTCTCAACAGTTTGAAAATAAGGCAGAAAAAGATAACCCTGGAAAGAAAACATAGGATGGATTTTGGACAGCATTACTGAAGACGATCAAATATCAATCATCTGTTTCAGAATAACTTAGAGTTCCTGGATTTGCTATGTATGTCATCCTCTTTCAGATGACTTCCATGATGCCTCCATCACCTTTTCTGGGGACCTCTCTAGTCTTCTCCATTCATCCATAGCCTTTGGGGCACTAATTTCACATTTTCCCATAAATGGATGAACAAATACCCTGAGAAGTGCAATGAAGATCTCATGGCAATTTAAGATCAATCTGATACAAACTTCTAAGGGTCAGAATTCATTTAGCCAGATACTGGGGAGGTCCTCCTTGGGAGTAGGTCTCATTTAACTCACTCCATCCATAAAAATGTTCTGCAAAGATCTACAATTGAATTTCAATGGTTAGGTTAACTCTACTCAAGGTGCCATTCTCAACATAAATACAATACTTGCACGAGACCTAATAGCCTCCTCTTTTTTCCTTTATGGGACACCACTGAAGAAGTCAATCCATAGAATACATCATTTAACTAAATTAAATTCTAGTTAGCATCTGGGATTCCTGTCAATAATTGACTTTATAGTTCAAAAGAGCCAGAGACTGGTGCCAGTAATAGCCACATAAAGATTTTAATAGGTAAGTAAATTAGAAACTCACATTTCAGCTGCTACAAAACATGGTTTTAACAGAGCAATTAGTAATTAGGTGTCTGACGTTAATGAACAAAATTTTGCAATCATTAAGATTCTCGAGAAAGACATTTATATCGTCGATAATGTTTATTTACTCTCAAATGCATTAACTCCAGCATCATGGCTAAGTCCTTATCTCTGTTTATTGCACAATGCAAATCTTCTAGCAGTAGGAAAATTCCCACCCACATTATAAAGTGATTACTCTGTTTCCTAATTCCCCTTTAAAATGAAGAATCTGGAAAGGAAACAATTCCAATTTATTGAGGCCAACCTTTTCTCCACCTTGCCTTCGCAATAAAGACTTCAGTAATTCCCAGACCAGAAAATCTAAGGCAAGAAGCTCAAACTAGGAATTCAACCCAAAGGCAGAACTTGATTTAGACTCTACAGCTGAAATTAAGGCCTCTTCATAATTCCACTAATTCATAGTACTTGTAATCAGCCCAATTACCACAATTCTCTGGCTGGATTGTAAAATTATTTTTAAAAAATATTTTTAAAAAGTAGAGAGGCAATAAAAGCAACAAACATCGTTTTGTGGTCAATTTTTCTTTTAATTTCACTGGAATGCCATGAAATTTAAATTTTAATAGTGGAATTAACATGAAAATTGACCCCTGAGCTATAGTAATGTTTGAAAGAAGAGGAATCTTATAGCCTGATGCTGATAAGACATCAATATGGCACCAATTCTAGAATAACATGAATTCTAAATTTAAAAGTACGTAGCATTATTCTTTAAAATTATTTGCTTTGAAATATTTTGAGGGTTTTGTTTTGTTTTTTTAAAGAAAGGATTCCTTTCTATATTACATCTCTCTTTTCCAAAGCATTTATTAAAGGGAATGAAATAATCATAATCATCTCTTGCTTACCAGGGAGAGTCAAGAAGATTTTGGAAGAACTAAAGCATTGTTTTCTTCATTCACACATCTACAGGTAGTCCTCAACTTATAACCACTTGTTTAATGATAGTTCAAAGTTACAACAGCCTCAGAAAAACTGATTTATGACCCCCTTTTTGAAGTTATCACTGTTAAACCACCCTCACAATCAAGTGATATTGTCCAACTTTGGCATCTTCAAGATGTGTGGACACCAACTCCCAGAATTGTAGAAAAGTGTTTTTTTTAATTAAATATATGGCAGACACAGCCTTTTCCAATCCTTTTTTTTTTTTTGCTTTAGACCAGGCTAAACTGTGGGAGGAGAAAGGGCAGAGCCAGGGGAAAGTGGGAAATCAGTCTTGAATCTCTACACATTCTCAAGCATGAGTAGCCCAGTCCCTCCTGAGATCTGTTAAACCTTATCTTAGTAGTGCAGGTGTTCAGCGATCAGTTGGGCAAATTCTTGTTATTATGCAGGACCACATAAATCAATAAGCGTGAACTTGAATGTCTCCATAGCAGACATAGCTGGCTGAGGAATTCTGGGAGTTGAAGTCCACACATCTTAAAGTTGCCAAAGTTGGATACCCCTGCCTTAGAAGATAGTTTGTCGATGCCTGGGCATTGACAAATGAAAAAATGGCATATATAAAAAGAGGAGAAGGCACGAAGCAGACCCAGAAGACGATAGAGAGATGACACTGAAGACACACTACAACAGCATCAAACCACACTGGTTGAGGCTGCCAGAAGTGCAAGAACCGGAACTTTGTATCTCCGTTGACACCCAAAGCGGTGACAGAGGAAGTCAAGAAGAATTGAAAAATGAGAGGCTCTGTGGCAATCCCATTAGGCATCACTATTTATCCCCAGGACCTCATAGAGTCCTAGGCCAAGATAGCATTTCCAATGAAAAACTGAGATAAGCTCTACTATTTTAATGAATCCACGTATTCAGCTTCCTCTCCTCTAGCTCTCAGGCTAATGAATTATCCTGGATAGATGCAGTCCATTGGTTCAATTAAGATTTCACAGGCTTCCAGCATTTGAAGCCGTCGACTTGAGCTCTGTGTGTGAGATACTTAATAGAATAATACTTAATAGTAGAATATATAATAGCCAGAGACATTTATCTGCTTTCATCTTGGCTAATTTCTTTTTCCTCACCATTAAAGTTGCTTAAGATTTCTCCCCCAAACAGAGGTGTTGTTGTTGTTGTTTTTGGAGTGAACAGTGGGAAAACTCCTAAAGTAAGATTACAAATAAAAATTAGAATACAGAAAACTGAGAAATTGTGATGAATCATGTTCATTAATGCCATGTTTTTGTCATCTTACCAACCATGTTTTCCTTCACTCCTATTTATAAATTCAGTAAGGATCATGTCAGTATGTGCATGTATTGTTTGTATCCTTCCCCAAACATATGCAAAAATGAGGGGGTTTACAAGTATTTTTATTCATGGGAAAATCCCTTTCTTTCCCTGGTAACTTCTCTGACTTTTCTCCATTTTCTCTGCATATCTCCCTCTTACACACCATTTTTGTGGGGGGTTTTCACCTGCTGAAAAGCTTTGGAAAGTGCAGCTATCAGCACTTTCAGCAGATAAAAATGGTATGCGTGTGTGTGCTTTTTTTAATGATGAAAAATTGCATTCCCCGGCCCTATCCATCTTTGGAAAAAACGTGCCTTACATCCAAGGGCTACTTTTCCATCTGGTGTGGTTACTATTTGAGTTGCAACATTCCTCAAGGATAAAAAGTAGATATACTTCACACAGAATTCTTGCTTCTTTTTAAACTTGGGCTTTTACACTTGGGCTCAAGAAACACACTGAATGTGGGCTGTGCAATGTGTGAGATGGGGGGCTGCAACCTTCTGGAGAACATCAAGAGGCCAGTGATGAGGTTGCTAGAAGGAATACGAACTTAAAAACCGAAAGAGGTCTTTATTAGTAAACATAGCATATATGCATATAATAAAAACCTAGAGTCGCTTTTGCAAAATCGGTGCATCTAAGTTTGATAAACATAAATAAATAATTCAGAACTGAATTGTTGGACCAAAAAGTTACCAACTGTACACAAAACAAATTAGAGGCAGAGAACATTTTGATTAAACTTGATTTTCTGTTCCTCTGAACCTCTACATTTTCCAAAATATACATCTCGAAAATAAAAAAAATGAAATATTTGAAACAAGCCAAATTATTCCTGCTGATTTTCCTCCTGTGGCAACCTGATTTGCATATATTTCCTTCCCTTCTCACCTGAGTACCACCAAATCAGGCATACTGATACATTTAGCAAAGTGAAGCCAAGATGCAGCATTCAATTGAAGCGTATTTCTTTTTTTAAAGAAACTTGACATCAAGGCTTTGAAGCTGAAAATGAAAGAGATAAGATTTTAAATGGCAATAACTCTTGGGATAGAAAGTACACCTGGCACCACCTTGGAAAGTTGTGGTTCCTTTGCTTGGATGTGGTAGAGAAGGCTATGATAAATAGCTGAGTTGATTTTCTATAGAATTTTTTTTAAAAAAATAGCCTTCCTTATTATATTCTTCCAGGAAACCAAAAAAGCAAAATAGCAATAGGCATTTAAGAACATTGCTTATTCTTAGCTTTAGAGCTCAGGTATTTGAAGCTTTCTTCCATCCATTTTTAGAAAAGAGAAACAAAAAGATTGAAACAATTTGCTGCCTACTGATAAAAAAAATTCTATCAAGTTCCATGAGATCTTATCCACTGCCCAATAAAGAAATAAACAAATATTGGCTTGTTCCACATGCTACACTAAGCCACAAACAAATCACATTTTGGCTTAGAATCATGAACACAGCTGGTGTCTGCTTCTTGCTGTTCCCTACAAAAACTTACTCCAGGGAGTTCTTTCTTCTTAATTTGACTCGCCTGCCAACCCAATGCCCTGATTTCATTCTTAATAGCTGAGCATCTTTGCTGTTTTGGCATGGACTTCTTTTTCTTTCTCTTGTCCTCCTTTGGGTAGGATATGGAGCTCCTCAGGGGAAGATCTCACAAAAGAAATATGCCATCATGACCATTAGTCTTTCCAGATTCCAGAGTCTCCTTTGCAGTTCTTCATGAGCTTCAGACTTGTGTTTTGCTAGTGAGCCAGTTGGTCACACCACAGGAAGGCCAACAATGAAACAGGACCAGATGGAGGAAAAAGGAAGACCAGATCTAAGCAGAAAACTTGTGAAACATTTTGGATGCTGACCAAAGGGTTGAAAGAAGACTTCCCGTGGAGAATTTGGGGCTGATTGACATGTGCATAGTGTATCTGTGTCACTTCAGGAACAAATGGGACAAGAAGGTGAACACCTCAACTAGGAAGATTCCTAGGTATAGAAACATCCTAAACAGGCTTTTAAAAATTTATTCATTGATTTCATTCAACGATAGGCCATTTTTCCCAAGACAGGAGCATATTTGGAATTTTGAGGATTCTTGAGAGCTGTTGAGGGCACTTCCCAAAATGCCTTTCCATGGGAGATGGGCCTAGCAGGCTCATTTAGCAAAAGGTGGCCTTGTCCTTAGGATGCCATTCTAGCTGACCCTTTGGGGCACCCAATCCCTTCCTGAAAAGAAAAATAATGCTAGAAGCTGGAATTTTGCTTGACCACAGGATGGATTTCTACTTAATGTTTTTGGTTTAAATTATTATTTTTTTCAATCATTTAGGTCAGGGGGCTTGATGGAGGCCAAGCTGGAAGAAAAATAAATAAATAGGAGCAGGAATTGTTGAACGACCATATTTAAATCACTGATGTAATAAACAAGTGGGAATGATCACAACCTTTGCTGTCAGGAGCTCTCCATGGTCCTGATACTAACCAAATCTAGATTTGTTTGTGTGCCTTCTTTCTTTTTTTTCCAGTCCATCTAATGGTTGATAGCATTTTCATAGTCCCACCCAACCATCAATGAAATGTTAATAAGTCTCTTTCCATTACTGCCACTTTGGCCCAACAGTGATTGAACTCTGACAGTGGTCAATGACAATGGCCTGGACAATGGTCAAAGACCAGTGGGGAAATGACCTTGCTGAGAAAAAACTCTTTATAAAAACTAATGATTGTGAACCTGGCTCTCCAGGCTATAAAGTATTTGGCTAAAGTGCCAAAAGAATAGATTCTTTGGCTCATCAACCATACTTTGAAAAACACTTTAGGGTCAGAATAGATGGCAAGCAGGCTGAAAAACTCCTCAAATTTCGGAACTGGTTTATTCCAAAATTGTCCTCCACCATGACCCTTCAAGACTTTCTTGTTCCAAGCTTTGATCTAGGAAACCCTTTTTCATATTGATGGGTGTAGCTTCAGAAAATGAATGACATTGTATTATGCCTCCAAACAAGCACATGATAATTGTAGGTCATTTATATCATCATTCATCCATGGAACCCATTTCTTATTGAACCAGAAGCTTTGTTTTTTCCAGGATTCATTATTTCACACAATGAACTCATGGTATTTGAGTTTTTTATGATTGTATTCTTTATTAATATATCAAATACAGAATATATGTATATGTCTTTCTCTTATATATATATATATATATATACTGTATATATATAGATATATAAAGTAAAGCTAAAAATTTCAGCTCAGTTTGGGATTACTATACATTTAAATAAGATTTGCAAAAAGAAATAAATTTGTAAACATTTTCATATTCAATATTTTACATTTAAAAAAATAAAAGGTATTTATATTAATGGACATAAGCTATTAGCAATGATTTTTAACTAAAAAATAGATGTCTTTCATTAAAAGACAGATGTGGGGGAGGAAGGACGGAGCCAAAGATTAAGAGGGGGATCAGTTTGTAATCACTATGCATGCACAAATGCCAAAGGTCCAACCTGTCGTGAGGAACATTAGCTTTATCTGGGGAGTGCAGGTGCTTATTGGGCAGTTGAAGAAATTCTTGTGACCTAGTACTGTAGTTTCAATAAACCTGTGAACCAGAACTGCTCTGACTAAGCCTGATTCTTTAAGCCTTACCCGCTTTAATATTTCTAGTGCTGGGTTAACTTTTCAATCCTTCCTATTTCCTCATTTTCAAATATCACTGATCCAAAATAGGGTGGTTATTCTCCAGTGCTTTACTATAGTACAGTCAACCTCAAAGCTAATAATATTTTAAAAATAAATATATTTCTTGTGTTCATTCTTTCCATCCAAAAGAAAGTGAATAACAAACTAAAGATTGTTGCATAATCTTTTCCATTTCCTCAAAAAATCCTGCATCAAAATGAATAATCAAATGGCCTTTGCACTAGAGTTTGTCAATTGGTTGCAATCTCTTCACTCTCAAAATTATTTTATTATGTTAATCCGTATTAATCCTCATCACCCTTTCCCTTTTTCTCCTATACAAAGAATGGAAAAGGCTAAGACATAGTAAGACAAAGAAATTAAAACACAGGTAAGAGAAACAAAATAAAATATAGCTCAACCTACATTACGCCAATACCATTTGCTAATCTCTTTATCCCTTTTTAACCTCGCAAACAAAGTCATTCCATGATTGTTTTATTTTAAGACCCTGAATATTCATACTCCTGCTAATAGTCTGTGCCAATGACATCTATGAGATTAAATACAGTGGAGAATTGTAGACATCCTTGTTTACCTCTATTATTTATTGGAATAACTTTATTCTGACTGCACTTGTGCTAATTACTGCTTGTGCAGGGTGAAAATGATAGAGTTGATAAATAAAATTACATCCAAACTGTAAATACATCTCAACTTGTTCTCCATGAAGAAAATAGCTAAATTTAAAACTATATACAGTACAATCTTTTCAGATTGCATACATCATTCCACGTATACGTTTGTGCATTTTTTTTAAGTAGGAACTAGCTGTCGATCCTGAGATCAGGTCAGGAAACACAGCAATAATTTCAAGGCTGCTACTTTATTGCTGTAGGCTGTAGACATAATCTTCAACTTACAACCATTCATTTAGTGACAGTATGCAGTTACAGCAGCACTGAAAAAAAAGTTGCTTATGAGCAGTTCTTGCACTTACAACCATTGCAGCATCCCCGCAGTCACATGATTAACATTCAGGCTCTTGGCAATCGGTATGCATTTATGATGGTTGCAAAAACCCAGGGTCATATGATCATCATTTGTGATCTTCCTAGCCAGCTTCCAACAAGCAAAGCGAAGCGGGGAGCTGAATCCACTTAGCGATCATGTGATGCACCTTGCATCACTGCAATGATTCGCTTCGCCACTGAAAAAAGTTGTAAAATTGGGCATGAGTCACTTAACAACTGCCTTGCTTAGCGATGGAAATTCTGATTCCAGTTGTCATCAGTTGAGGATTACCTGAATTAACAGAATTTTGAAAATCTGTCTGAATTTCCCTGTTCCCTCTTATGCCAAACCAAATCAAGGTGGGGTTATTTTGAGTTTCTATCTCACCCCTTCTTCTTTCTCAGGACTGAGCTGTCACTTAATAATCCTTGTATTCCTTCTTGACAGTTATCGCTTCTATTCCATGCCTCAAAATCCAAAAACTAGGACCCTTCAGAGCTACACATCCTCCCAACTTGTGCCTCTTGGATGGATTTGTTTAAAAATGTGGAGCAAACAAAATTTGCCCCGCTTCCCCCCTTAAGGTAGTTCACATATAAATAACATCAGCCAATATTTAAAGAGCAGTTAAGTATCCAGTGCTACTTCAGTAATTTCAATAGATTTTTTTTTAATAGACTCCTGCATCATGATTAAAGACTTAAGTGGCTCTGATGCCTACATCCCCAGTGGTGTTTTCAGAGTTTCATTGATATGTGCCAGGGCACTCAATGGTTGGCTGCCTTAATCAATAGTTCTGGCACTTTGAGAAAGGTCCTGAGTGAGAAACTCGTGCATGTAAAAAAAAGAACGAAAAAAGGAATCGAGGAAAGTGCGCACTAATTTGGATGCATGCTTGAGTTCAGCTCAGGAGAACAGCCAACCCTCCATCAAGTTACTCTGGGTTTCCACCAAATTTTATGGAATTAAACAATCGGTACCATATTCATTTTTGTTCCAAAATGAGACTTCTTTAGCAAATGTGAAAACGCTGAGGATTTCGTCCCCCTCACTCGTACTGGAGAAAGGAAGAAGCCCATTCTTTAGGCATGCAAAGGGGTCAACAGTTCATCTGCAGAAGCATTTTCTTGTCCACTCAGAAACATCTCATATTCTCTTACCAACAGTGGCTCAATCTATTGGTTTTGTTTTCAGTCATATAATTTTTTGTGGCAAAATTAGTTGAATACCCTGAATATTCATTTTTCATTTCATGCACATTTTTGTGCATGTTTTTCATGAGTGGGGAAGTCTGTGTCCCTTTGTGCATAGTCTCCCTTTTTCCTCAGCATTGTCCTCTAAAATTCAGGCTCTGGACTTTGAAATTTATATTCCATTTATATTCCATATAGCCTCATAAATCACAAGGGACAACATTGGATGGCTCCGATGACCATCCTTTCTAGTCAACAAAGCATACATCCTTTAATGGAAAGAATTAAACAGGGTGTCCAGCCTGGACAACTTCGGAGTTGAAGTCCACACGTCTGAAAGTTGCCCAGGTTGGACACCCCTGCCTTAAAGGGTTTCCTGAGGCTATAGCTCCATTACTTACATTTTTAGTTGCCTCTGTTTTGAGGAGGTAAGAGTTGATCATCATCTGTTTTTCTGCCTTGTTAGATTTATGGATTCCAATAACACAGCTGGGGCTGGTTCAGATTCTTTTCTTGCCCTTCGATGGAATTTGGGGGCATCAAGTTAAACCAGAAGTAGTAAGGCCTGTTGTAAGTTAGGAACTTATTTCAGAAGCTGTTAGTTGTGTCACCATCTTGGCTCCCCTCAGTAAATGCATGCACCTCTGTGTTGATGGCCATGAATGTCTCATGTGCTGTGAGAATTGATGTCACAGACATCTGGAGTGACACGCTGGACACAACAAGGTCTTGTAGATGAGACCACGTTTGTGTACGGCACAATCATATGGGCAAGCAGTGTCATGAATCACTGAAGAACAAAATGTTATTAAGAAATGAATAAGCACCAAGTCACTCTTCAGATGAACAGGGGGAGGAAAGCTTTCAAATCAGTGGTTTGGAACTAATTAAGGGTCCTATTTATACAAAGAGAAAAGTGTTGCTCTGTAGGGGGTTTCTTTTTTCTTTTCCTTTCTGGGCTGTAGATTGGTATGCTCATATTATATCCTGAAATGTTTCCCCAAGATTAATCATCTGAATCTAATTTCCTTATATGGAAACTTATGGGTCCAAGTTATCACAGAGAACCCCCCATTTGTTCTTGAAAGCGATTCCAAATAAATATTTTCTAACACAGAAATGGGCACCTTGGTGCTTCAGATGTTCTTCCAGTGCACTAGTGTCACCTCTTGATGGTCTGATAAGTGCCTCCGACTGGCCACTTCTACCATAGAAGCTATTTTGATAAGAGTCTTCTCATCAAGTCACAGCAATGCTGTTCTTGATCTGCCATTTCATTTCAACTGACCTTCTCCCTACACAGCTTAAGGACACCAAAATTTTTGTATTGTTCAGGAGACCATTGTAGAGTAAAGAAAAGGACAATGTTTCATTTTCTGGTGGCAAATAGGGCATTGATGACTGTGACAAATCCACAAAAGATGCACAATATGGTTTATTTTATGTTGACCTGGAGATGATTTTCCTAACCTACTCTAAACTCCATCAAGGACAGAATAAAGAATGAGTTAACATTCCACTGAGAAAGTATCAACAATCCAATATGTTTCTCCATCCTAAAGAATCAGAATGCAAACTAATCTTGATAGTAAACAACAAGAACATTGTGACCAACGTCATCTCTCTAATTTTCCAAAGAAGAATCTTTCCTAGCCCTCCCACAAGATGGACAAATATGAAACTCAGACTTTTTTGGGAAAAATGTAAAGTAGAGATTCTGCCTTGAAGGAAAATATTCCTTTGAAGAGAAGGGGATCCTTCACTTGGGAAAACCAGAACAAAGAAATCCACATCAGAAAATGTTAATGTGAGCGGGCGTTGTGTGTGCAGTTTTTTGAGGATGTTCGGAAAATCTCCATGGGAAAAACTTATGAGTTTTTTTTCATTATAAATATTTTTGAAGGGGGAGGATTAAGAAAAAAAGGATTTGTCAGTATCAGCAAAATTCCAGAAGAATAATAAATTTTTCTGCTGATTAGATTATAAAAGCTTCACTTTCCCACAACTCCCTGAGGTAATTAGCAAACAGACTAGTGATTTTTAAATATATCTTTCCGCCTGTTGGATAAAAGGGCATTCTCTAGGCTCCAAAGACTCAGCTCAGCTTGAAAAGCAAAGTCTTGGAGAAGAGTCTCAAAAAGGTAGTTGAAAGAGGAGTAACTCTTCATGTTGAATGAAATGAGGGTGGGAAAGAGAAATGAGATTGACACCATGGAGATTGGGCAACGAGTCATCGTTGCTTTCAAATGCCATTCATATTTTGGAGTTCAATCCTTAATTAATTAACATGCACAAGAGAACAATAATTGCTCCTTGCCAAACATCTGCCGATCTGCCTCAAACCAGGTTCAACTTGACCCAAAACTCCAAGAATGCTTCCGTTGACTCTGATTTTGGAGTGAGGAGAAATCCTGAAATCTCTCCTGGGTTTAATAGCACCTGGAAGATTTCCAGCATAAGGAGAGCTCTCCTGGACTATATATAGACTGGATTCCCAGATTTCATTAAACTGCAGGTTATTCATCAAACCACTGTTGTTAAGTCATACTTAAGCCATACAGCATGATTTCTGTGCTGATAAGAACCAGATTGGAAATGCAAAGCTTTAGATCAGCACTAGAAGCTTCACGCTCTCTCTTTCCTCTCATCTAGTGGTCAGGTGGATTTTTATACCCTATATTTGATAACTGTGATAAATCTCAGTGATTGGGTCTATAGTAATCCAAATTCTTAGAATATACAGGGCCACCACAGAAGGTCACGCAACTTTTGATCCCCTCCATTTAGCCCAGAGATCCTTGTACTCAACAGGAGGCCACAGGTCTCCTTATCATTTTGGAGCACCTTGCGCAGAGATTTTCATTTTGATCTGAGGACATCAAAGACTGGATTTTTAGTTGTTGTGTTAGTGCAAAAACTGAGTTTTATTGAAAGTACACATTCCACTTGCTCTAAATCTGGGGTCATTATATTCACCCAGAAACTTTCCTAATGTTTAGCTAAGAAAGACCTATTAGGAAAGCAGAAAGTGAAATTTCACAATGACCTCTTTGGCCAACAATTCTGTCACATCTCCTGCTCGCCTGGGATTGAGCAAATCATTCTATTTAAACATTTCACTCATTCACTGAACTTGGGTGAGCAGCAGAGCTAATAAGAAATGACAGCTGAAATCACTACATTTCAGGACCTGACAATGTTCTTTATTTTTAATTTAACTGGGATCAAGGATTGATGGGAGCATCCACCACTGAGAATAGATGAAAGTATAGAAGCTGGGGTTCAGCTTATATTTATCTATCATTGATCTGTACATTCATTTTTAAAAAAATATAGACAAATGGAGAAAAGGTAAAAAGAAGAAAAGATCTCACAAATCCTGCAACTCATTCATCATCAAGACATTGATGGTATCCAGAGAAAGTTGCACAAATGTTTAAATACAAGAGAAATTGGAGTAAAGATTTTATTTCATCCCATTCAGTTCACAGTGTAACATTCATGTTGCTCTTCTTGATGATTTCTCTTGAGTTTCTCCTGGTGGAGCTTTAGAAATGGCAGAGAACATTTTTCATGCCCATTGTTTTCTGTTCCACATTTTCCCAGGACTCTTCAGCCTCCTTGGTTATTCACATCTGCCTTTCCAAAGAAGGCCCAAGAGAATAGCTCTCCAAGAAAGATATAAATGGGATTGAACTGATGTGTGGGAAACCCAACAGATTGGATCCCAAAAGATGCCCCTATTCCATGGTCACCTCTAAGTCTTCTAAACAAGAATACCCCACCTGTGAGAACGTCACTCTCTTCGGTCTTCCTCTGAAATATGAGAGTAAATCAAATTATTCCTTATCAACTGGAATGAGAGTGGGAGAGGGCTAAAAGCAGGAGAATTTTTTGTCCCTGTGCTTGCCACTGATTTCAATCAACTGAGGAGAACATTGGTAGCTCAGGGATGAACTGTGCAATGCTGGTGATGCTAGCACAGATGAGGATGCGTAGTTGGGTTGCGAAACACCTGCAAAAGAGCAACCAAGCTCAGAGACCACTAAGACCCCGTACTGATTTCAACGCCAAGAGAAAGGCTCAAGTGCTGACATGTTCTTGCATTTTATTAAAGATCTGCATTTGTCCTATGCTTCTTTTCACACCAGCTTTCCTGGATTTAACGACTCAAAAGAAAGTGTTGCTTGAAAGCAGTCCATCCCATCTTTGACTCCAACAGTCTGAATGTTTATCATACTGCAAAATGACATGGAATTATCCCCTGCAGGGAGTTAAGCTGGTATAAAGAGCAGCATAGCACACAAATGAATGCTTGCCCTATTGAGCGGCGACATAAAAGAGCTTTCTGATCCATGAAGCCAAACCATTAAACAAACCTGACTGGAAATTATTAGAATCTCCCGTTGAAAGTTTTTAGGGGGCCGCATCGAGAGGAGTCCTTCTCTGCCAGCATGGCAGACTTGGATAGGATAGCTGATAAGTTTCAGCTACTGTATCTCGTGTTTTCTCCTTGAATCCCAGCTCAGTATTCGGGAGACTTGGGCCACCAAGCCATCCCCGCTGAGGATATGTGCCGCTGAAGAACAGAAAGTGACTGGAAAGGAAACCCAGCATCGAAACCAAATTTGTTTCAGAAGCTTTCATTCTCCTGAATGGTTTTCCTCCTGAATTGAAAGTTCGAACGTAAGACGGAAACTGATCTTTTCAAGAGGAATAGAAAGGAAGTTGAAAGTGATTTGGGGCAGTAGGTCAAATTCTGCAACAGCTTAGGGGCCTGATTTCATGGCACTTTTCACCTCTGAGAATCACCCTCCACCTTCCAATTTTCTTCTGCCTGAGCAAAACGTTTGAAAGCTCTTTCTTTCCCGTTTCCACGAAAGAAAATAGTCACGTCCACATTGCAGAAAACATTTTTGGCACGCCGCTAGTTTAAAATCAATTAATAGCCGTGCGTCTCAAGCATACCCAAATCCAGGCGAAAGATCCACTGAGACAATGTGAATTCTTCTCCTCCTTCCCTGCATTTACAACAGACCAAAATCAATGAAGGAAGATCGTGTCAGAAAGCATTTCTGTAGCGCTTTGCTTCCTGGAAGGGAAGAGGAGAGGAAGGAGGACAAAGCCATTCTGCCTCCAAGTCAAATATTTGTGCGTGTTGCATTGTGTTTTCCTTTTTTTTTGTTCTTCCTTAAAAGCCTCGCCGAGCTTGGCATGACATGAGAGAAGAAGAGAAGCAAATTGGTGAAATCTTTTGAAGTATTTTCTTCTGCCCCTCCCTGGAAGGTCAAGAAAAGAAGAAGATCTACCAAATGTCCAAATGTTTTGCTTTGTGGGTTTCAGTCAAAACGCACAAATCTCAACTGCAGAATTCTATCAGGCAGTGGATATCACTTATTCTATTTCTGGTTCAGCAGAGACTACTCATAGCTCCAGTCTTTGAATTCCTTCCAACTTTTATTTCTGAGAACAATCAATTAATGCGCTACTTTTGTGATGTGTGGGCCCAGTGCCAGACAGGCTGCAGGGAAGGGCCTTAAATGAACAATACCAAAGAAACCAAGCAACCAGCTTCATCCATTTAGATCTATTTAACTGCATTTAAACATTAATTAAAACAAAACACCAGGTTAAAACATTGAAACAGAAGCACCAAGTGCCTATGTGTTAACCTGCAACTTTTGACCTCGCTGGTCAGAGACCAACAGAAGGTGGAAATAGATTTGCTAATTTAGCAAACCAGCAAATAGATTTTGTTGTTGTTGTTCCGTTTGATAAATTTAGAGGTTGCTCTGTGTGTCATCTTCTTAAGGCAGTTGGTAAAATAAAAGACAGAAGTCCTTGAGAAGTGTCAAGTTGAGAGAGAATGTTCCAGAGAGAAGAAACCACCAATGTAGTTAACTTCTTGGAGTTAATGCTAGGATAAAATTCTTGGTTAAAAGCCTGAATCAGAAAGGAAGCCCACCAGATTATGTATTGGGTCAAACAAGGTGTTTTGGAGGGAGCTCAGGAAAGCTAAATGTGGGCTCAGGAAGGCTAAAGTGTTATCTTTACTATGACTAAGCGGTTCTTATCCTGTAAGAGATCAAAGCAGGAGAAAGAACTTGCATTTTATTCCTGTGGCCTGGATGATCAAAATGCATTTCAATTGGAAAACTGCACATGCACTGAATATTCCTCTAGTTTTTAGTCAAATCAGGATTGCTATGTGGGAATGACCTTGGAGACAAGAAGAAGAGTCACAGACTGCACAGTTCTTTGGGGAAACAAGGACTGAACCATGTGTGAAGAGGGAGAGCAGTCTAGAGTCATTATACATGCTCAAGCTTAGGGAAGTCAAACCCGGTGAGGACCGTTAGTTTATCTGCCAAGGTCAGGAGCAAGGCGGGCAGATGGAGAAATTCTTGTAACCTTGTAACTGCTATTAAGCAACTGAATAGAGACTGCTTTGACTGGGCCTAATTCTTTTAACCCAAACAAACTTCCATATGAGAGATTTCTCAGCCCACAGAAGGAGGGATCCTCTTTAGATATTGTAACCTTACAATAAAGATAGAGCTACTACTCCTGTTTGTGCTTCCTGTCTGGAGTATTTTGAAGGACACATGAGGGACAAAGAGAATATATTAATTATCTGAAGTACATGTAGCACAGACAATTAAGGAGAAAAGGGCTGTAAATCCAGAATTTAGAAATGCCTCATTGCATCTCTGGAGAGATCAACAGTTCTTGGCTGTCCTCAGTTAGAACAATTCCAACTGCCTGAAACTGAGGTGGATAGGCAGAGGAGAGTCATAGGAGAGCAATCTGCTTTTCTCCACATTGCCTGGGTTCAAGCTGGGTGATCAGTAGACAATCACATAACTAAGAACTGATTATAGAGTTTGCTTGATTTTCTCTTCATCTCTCCTACGACCCTTTCTAAAGTAAATGCCAGTGAGCCTGTAACCGCAAACTGGGCAGAATCAATTATTCCAGCCTTTAAATTTAAATATATATAGAGGTAAAGGTTTCCCTTGCCAGTCATGTCCGACTCTAGGGGGCGGTGCTCATCTCCATTTCATAGCTGAAGACCCAGCTTCCGTGGTCATGTGGCATATAGTCATGTAGTCATATAGTCATGACTATATGCCAAAGTACATGGAACACTGTTACCTTCCCACTGGAG
>JANHZU010001780.1:46127-69197 GCA_032468055.1 Acrochordus granulatus
GGTCACCCCGTTACGCGGCACCTGGGTTTTGAATTTGGGCTGCTAACCTTACAGCCAACAAACCCAGCATCTTAACTGCCAGGCCACTGTGCTCCTTAAATGTATATTACATATATAATTTGCAAATGAGAATGAGAAAACGTAGACTCATTTGATGGGTTTTTAATGATAGTCCAGATATCGACAGACAGAAAATTGTTTTCAAGAGGGTATTTTTCCAGAGAGGGAAGGCATTGAACTCGTCTCTCCACAAGGGAAAAAGAATTGGTGGATAATTATGATGACCCATAAAAGAACTCAGGAAAATAGACATCCTCAAACAAGTAACCTTTGCTAAATGGGACCGGTAAATTAGGTTGAAGCATTTGCCACAGTTTGGCTTTTCAGCACTTATGCATAATTGAGACTCCAGTACCTCTCCTTTTTGAAATTAAACTCCAGTGAAGCATGGCAGACAGTTCTAGATGACTCGGAAAGCCACCCACAAAGCTCACGGATTTCCTTTCTCAGACACACTGCATTTTTTTTCTGCAGCACATAATTGACTCCTAACCCTTCTATTGCTTTATGGCCGCTGATTTAGCACCAGTTTATTCATCAACATCTGGTGGGCTGAAAATGATGTTTTATTTTATTAGCTCCCAAATGGATGGCTAATGCAGCTTAATGGGCCAGGAACATGTCATTAGAGTCTTCTATTTCTGTACCCGCAACCCCAGCCCTCCAATTGAGAAAACCTTCTTGACATCAAGGTGGGTCAGGCAGCTTGATAAGAAAAAAAAACAATTATGATTGGGTGTGAATTTCCCCTCCCCTGACATATACCTGCACACCCCATATTGCATCATTTTCTTTGTGCAATTTGAAGGGCTTTAATCACCTAATCTTGAAAGGCACTTTGATAGTTAAAGATATCTTGAAGTAGCAATAGTGGGTTAAAGATGCCTTGAAGTAAGAGTAGGCCAAATTCATTTTATATAGCTTTTTGGGGGTTCTCCAAGTTTAGGGAGATTAATTCCAAAATAGACATCACTTTTTTCGCAATACTTTAGTCCTGGTCTCCCTTAGGTCAGACCATTTCCAACTAAAGGTTTGTAGTTAGAAAGTTGATGTCTCCCCATAATGAGCCAATAAATAAATAAAGATCTCTTTATTGTAATGCTGGACTTCGAAAAAGTGGGATAGAAAGAGGATGGAGAAGCCTCTTAAGACTACCATAGATACCCAAGAAAAGAAATGAATTGGTCATTGTATAAATTAACCCAGAGGTCTCCTTCTAGACACAACTGGCAAAATGCAAATCATCGTACATTGCATATATGATGCCAAGGCCTATCTCTATGGAGATCCATAATGCTGGGAAAGGGGGTAGAAAAGAGAAGATGAAAACCAGCAAAGTGGATGGATGCAAATACAGGAGACGAGTGTCCAGTTGGAAGACCTGAAGGACTAAGTAAGGGTCATTTTGTCCTGGAGAAAATCTGTCTATGTGGTTGCAAGAAGTTGACACCAATCTGATGGAATATCCTCAATCCGCTAAGCTATTAATGCTGTGATGAAACCAGCCTTACAATTTTGCAGATTCTTTTTCCCCATTCAAACATATTTCTGGGCTCCTTCTCCTTCCTAAAACCTTATTCTCAGGATACTTGAGAATTTCTCTCAAATTTCTCTTAATGGCATTTTTGAGATGACTTTATGGTGGGATGGCAAAAGGCAAGCTATTACTGATGTTTTGTTTTCCATTAGTCCACTTTCCTCAAGTCTCCCTAGATATCCTCAACCTTGATCTGAGAAAAAAATATGAAGTTCATCTTGAGAATTTCATGGAAACAGGGGAAGGCAGAGAAGTTGCATATTAGCAAAGAAAGCATTGTACGTAGGACATTCACAGACTTCATTTGGCCACCCTATTGCTACATTAGTACAAGAACAAGACACTTCACCTAGGAGAACCTTTGCCAAATTGTCTTCTCCTTGAAAACAGATCTGGAAACTACATGAACTTCTCAATCTGGAAAGGACAAAAAGGGAGAACATTCCTCCTGATTTCCTCCTTGGCATTCAACTGAAATACCAGAGATCAGAGAGCTGATAGAACACTTGAAAGAGCGAAGAAAAGAAAAAGAAGTTCCGCGACATCTATGAAAATACCTCCACCAACATGCTTGTAGAGGCTCAATGCTTATCTCACACACCAGAAGCATTTCCTATTTTCTCCAGTTTCTGCTCCTCTGTGGCTTAAATAAGAAAAGGAGAAATTATGGGGACACCAAATGATAACATGAGGTAAGAGGATTGCTTTTCATTTCATGCTTTTTCTCCCATCTGCCTTTTCTTTTCTCCAGGGCCCATAATGGCTGTCATTTCAAATGTAATCTAAATTTACTGAATCATATCAAAACTGTGCCAAGCTGAAGGCCACGAAAGGCCTTGTGAAACATGGCATGGCACAGATGCCCGCTTGAATTCCAACCAGAAAAAGAGGTTGTCACCGGAGTGGTTTAATGGTTATTCCCAGCTCTCATAAAGAGGCATTTAAACATTAGTTGCATATTCTATGCTGAAGAACTGCAATGATTCACTGGACAGCTATGGCAGAAAAGATTGTAAAATTCGGCATGACTCACTTAACAACCACGTTTAGCAGTGGACATTCTGGTCCTTAACGTGGTCGTTAAGTCGAGGACTACCTGTACTTATCAAACCTGCAACTCTTGACGCAGAAGTTGGTGTCAGGGAATATGATCCTTAAGGATACCCAACTGCCCAGTCCCAAAATTGAGACACCTAGAAGTGAGGATCTCAGTTGCTTCTTTAAATCTAGAATAAAGTCATTCTGATGACTTGGATTCGTTCCGAATTTCCAGTTTTGTCAAACAAACTGTTTCCCAGTTGATGATCCCAATTGAACGATCTAATCAATTACTTGAGAGAAATCTGCAGCCTATTGATCAAGACAATTCATATCAACCCAGTTGCTACAAGGGAACCAAAATCCACAGGCGATAGATTTTGTGAATCCCACTGGGGCGCACCTACGAGGCTGTGAGCCAGGAAGATGCAAATAATGCCATTCTGGGCAACTATTTCTGAATAACTGATCCCGAAATTCATTCGTAAGGCAGAACATATACAGCTCCCGGCAAGCCTTAGCAGCAGCCAGCAGCATATTTGAAAAAGATTACCCCAGATTTTCATTACTCCACTTTTGGAGCTAACTTCATACTTGATAAGGCATGCTACTTTTCATTGCAAGGTAACTAAAAATCATCCGCCCACCAAGGCTAGCTTGGAGTTTTATCATGGAAAGTTTGGGGGGTGGGGATGCCCAATGGAAGAAATGAAAGCAGCGAGATTGAAGAATAATGTTCCAGAATAAGATAGTGGTGGGGAAGAGTTGCCTCTTTTACACATTTCAGCATATAGTTCACAGAGACCTAATGTATATAAATTCTATGTGCTTGCTTGGAAAAAAAATCTAATTATTAAAGCCTGTGCACGTGTGTCTAACTTTCAAAGCATGGATATACATGAAGAAGTGCTTTGAGAACAACACAAAAACCATCCTGTGAGCTCAGCATTTCTCTGCTGTTAATTAGAGCAGCTTCCTCTGTTTTCGGCGGTGGGAGTAAAAAAGATGCAGATCCTTTAAGAAGGACATTAACTTTGGGGTGGGGGGGATTTCTGAAATGGAAGATTCCTACTTGACTTTGGGCCAGTCTTGTTTTTTCAGCCACCCACCTCCCAGAACTCTTCTTGGAGAGGTAAAATCAGAAACAGGCGGGAGGAACAGGTAGTCTATCCTGAGTTCCAGGAAGAAAGGTGAGACACTGATGTAATGACTTAAAATATTATTTTTTAAAAAAAGAGAGAGAGAAATCTTCAGGCATTCTTTCCATTTTCACCTTCAACACCTTCAGCTTCCTAAAATCTGTTCAGGTGTAGCTTTGGGTTTTGCAGACGAGTTTGACTGAATCGGAACGAGTTATCATCACATTGAGATAGATGGATCAATGCTCCGCTTTGCTGGGAAATGGCTTCCAATTTTATTTCTTTATTCCTTCATGTAGCTAACCCAGTCAGTGTATTCTTCCAGGTTGCTCAACCTTGGTCATCTGAAGATCTGTGGACTTCAACTCCCAGAATTCCCCAGCAAGGGAATTGAATTCTGGGAATTGAAGTCCACACATCTTCAAGTGAGCAAGGTCAAAAAACACCGTGCGCCATAATCCCAAGGTTGCAAAACAAACATGTGCTGACATCTAAAAAAAAAATCAGGATTCTTGATTCTGGTTGGGGCCCACCCCACATTCAAGTGGCAGATAAAGAGGCGAGCCCCAGATTCCTTTGGCTTCCTATCTGGTGATAATATTTCATGAAACCTCTTCTAAAGCTCGTAAATTTCATTAGGTTTCCACCAGCTTTATGTGGGGGGAACTGAAGGGGAAGAGTGATACGATTCTGGAAGCCACCCGAGTAGCATTGAATGACAAGAATGTTGTTAAGGTGACAGATTGCATGCTGAGGCAGCCTGGGGCAACGCAACACTAACTAGTGAGAGTATATTTCATCTGCATATCTCATACTACATGGATTACTCCTTGGTGATGAATCCCATTGATAAATGAGGTGTTGATTCTCCAAAACATGAAAGACCCTGTGTGTGTTCTCCTTTCCTTTTCCGATTGCACCATAAATCCTTTCAGACAATGATGGTGCAGCAGAGCAGAAGAGAGGAAGAGCGGTGGCTCGGTGGTTGAGCTCCTGTTTCACATAGAGAAAGCCCTGGGTTCAATTGCATGGAATTGAAAATATTTTATATTTGGAATCCTGATACAGACTAAATGAGCCAGGAGCTTCTCTGTATGGAAGGTAAATTTCTCTGCAATTTTTCAAACTGGTTAATCTAACCATAAGACTCACGGTTTAAAAAAACGATTCACTGCCTTCTTTTTTTGTAGATTAAAACGGAAGCCACAGGCTCCTCTGCTCCAGAAAATGACATTCGTAAAGACAGACGTGCAAATTTTATGGAAACTTATGTTGTGTTGGGTCTTCTTCATTCAATCAATCAAGATTAATCAATTAATTAATCTTTATTACGGTCACAGACCAGAACAAAAGTTAAAACATTAAAATAAAATGGAACAGAACAAGACATACGTCTATGTATATTTTCATTAATCCAGGTCATGTCGTGTGGCAACATTGCAAACTTTCTTGCTAACAAATTTAAAAAGGCAACTGGACTTTTATTTTTAGATATTAAAGAGAAATGTTTCAACTCCCATCCAGGACTCTTCTTCAGCCTCTTAGAAAAAAATATGATAAGGAATACATAAACACATTTCCTGCTCCCTTTTGAGAAATGTGTTTATATGTTCTTTATTATTTTTCTTTTTATCAAAGGCTAAAGAAGATTCTTGGACAGGAGTTGAAATGTTTCTTTGTAACATCTAAAAATAAAAAGTCAGTTGCCTTTTTAAATTTGTCTGCAAGAAATTTTGCAATTTTTTACAAAACAAGACATAGTAGAAGACATAGTTGTGTCTTGCAAATAGTGGTGAAACTTATGTCTTGTTGGGTTCTTGTCATTGGCAGTGCATGTCCTGGGCTTAATGGAAATATTTATATACACTGGCATCTGAATATATCTTCAGTTTCAGGATTTCCTAATTTTTAAAGCTGTGGACAAACAAGAAGTCCAGATCCCCATAAAAAAAAAGCTTGATTTCTTCCCTGTTCTTTCTTTTGTAAATATGATTGAAGAGCAATTTTTTTTCAGTGTCTGGTGCTTAAGAATCTCCTCATTTTGGATGTTCAGTTTTATAGAAATACTACACCAAAATTAAACCCAGGATCCTCTCAATTAAAAAAGGAGTATCAAAGAAAGCATTTTCAAAGCAAATCTGGACCTGGGCCAATTTGAAATAATTTTTTCCATTGCGTTCTTCATTTATGAATGGCATGTTTATTATTTATCTCCTCTATTCTTTTTTTCCCTTTTGTTCTGTGTGAGTTTCAACTCTTTTCTGCATTAGTAAGTTGGCTTTCCTCCTTTGTTGACTAAATTCATTGATCTACCAGGAATTCTCCATGATGATGGAAGACTGAGGGGAGCATTGCTGAGATGCAAACTGGCATATCAAACTTTTGCTAGTTCTTCATAAAGTGAAAGAAAGAGAAAGGGAAGGGAGGGAGGGAGGGAGGGAGGGAGGAAGCAAGCAAGCAAGCAAGCAAGCAAGCAAGCAAGCTCACCTCTATACTTCCTGGTCTTTACACTCTTTTCCACCCCATGCCATCACCTCCTTTGTGTGTCAATGGATGTTTGTAGGATCCATAGCAGATTCTCTGATGGAAATCGCAGAACCTCTGATGTCCTCCTGATGCTTTACCATTCAGACTAATGGCTAGCTTGGACAGTGGCAAAGAGGGTGGCTATTGAAGCCCAAACCATCTGCCTGTCTATGTCTTATGAGGCAGGAAAACTGACCACTTCAGAGAAATATAACATGGATTGAGCCTGCAAAGTCCAAACCAAAGTGAAATTGCGAGGATTTTCCAGCAGTTTTTTTTTCCTGGAATAGGTATTCTTTATTACTTCGGAGTTCAAAACTGCCATGATATTCTGACTTGATCTCCTTAATCATCACCCCTTCACTGTCACAAAACTGCCATGATATTCTGACTTGATCTCCTTAATCATCACCCCTTCACTGTCACATTTTCCAAAGAATTTTGTTCGTATATTGATGTTTGCAGCCATCCCATGTTCTGCTACATTATAGCTCAACGACAGATGGTAAAATACAGTTTTACTTAATATAAAGCATCTGGCATCCTAAAAAAATCAAAACAAAAGATGTTCTTGCATTCTTTGTTGAAGGTCAAGGAAAGCACTCAGAATGAGTTTCCTTTTTTAAAAAAATAGTAGTTTTTTAAATATAAAAAAAAGACAACAGATATACATGGACTATCCATCTAGGCCTTTGTATCGACACCAGTCATAAAGCAGTTGTAAAATGAATGCAGTGGTCACAAAGTGAGTCCATTGATTCCTAAGGGCTATTTTATCAGAGGGATAAGGAGATTTAAAAAAAAAAAAGGGATGGGGAGGAAAGCACCAGTAAATGTACTTTCTCATCCCTAAAGAGATTGTTTTGAATCCAAAGCAATTTAGCGATTGTGTAGCAAAGTGGGGTGAGTGAGTCCAGATAGTTTTCAGCCAATTCAGTCAAGGCACTGGGCATTTTTGAAACACAAAACCGTCCATTCGTACCCAGAATGGAAGCTGTGAACAAGAATTTCCCAGGAGGCTACTTTATTACCCAACAGGGCAGCTTTAAAATATGTATTTTACCTTTCTTTGTAATGAAGCTTAATGTATTTACATGCGCTACCAAGCAGCTCATGTTTAACCCATAATTTTTGCTCCATCTGAAACAGTAGCCGTTTCATTTTTGCAAAATTATCCTGTTGCCCATTCCTCATCATCAAATACTGAGATGGGATGAGAAAGGGAAAACAGGAAAACTGCCTGTTTCTCTCTAAAAGGAAAAAAAAACCCCATTACAAATGTTGGAATATTTCAGAACCTTGTAGCATCATCCAAGGTTCATTTGTTAATAGCTGGATTACTAGTTCATCCAACTATTCATCAATGAGTGTGCTCTGCACAACACAAGGACCCTTGATGAACCATTGGTTTGCTTAACAACCAATGGTGTTTGCTTAAGGGTTACAGGAGTCACTTTACGACCACTGCAAAAAGGGCAGCCTCCATTATGGTCATAAGTTGAGGACTACCTTTTTGCATTGGATGATCTTGTTGTCTCCCTCACAGACTTGGTGTCCCTTCTAAGTTGCCGAGTAGGAACACTTCTGAGGTCCTACTAGCAGGGAGTAAAGAAATGAAAGTCCCCAGGGCTTGCAACTTGAAGAAGCAGAAGATATAGTATGCCAGAGGACAAGGAAAAGCAAAGCTGGTTGATGCTCACACCAATTCCCAAACAATCGTAAAGGACATCAGACTGAGAAATGTTCTATTCGTTCCTTTTTTTCCCCCCTGATATGTTGATTCCTGGCTCTCTGGAGAAAAAAAAAATATGACTTTTGGTCTGTTGATTTTCACTTGCTTCAGTGCCCTTTCAAATGCACTTTTCAAGCTGAATTAATTTTCATTTGCCACTTACTGTTTATGCACCAATTTATTGGCATCTTAACATTCGGCACAAGAAGAACGCGTGTAAAAAAGAAAAAAAAACTTCTTAAAGTTTAATTCTGCTTGTTGGGTGTAATGGCTGTGAAATGTGCATAATGAGGGCTTCTATTAGAAGGTTTCCCTGTTGGCAAAAATAATAAATGCATAAAATCATGCGCCTGTGCAATACTAAAAAAAAATCTTGTATCTCCTTTTTTCACTGTTAGGACATTATTTAAAGATACATAAATTTAGGCTGGATCCGATCAACATTTTACCTTGGGTAGCATTTTGTAGGATGATTCTCCATCAAAACTGAGCTAATCCTCATCTAAAGCCATGCAAGATGGCAGCCTCTTGCAATATCCCCATTCAATTTTCTGCAATCTGTAGATAGGTGCATCACCACCCATCAGCTGCACAAAAAGGGCCACTGATAATAGAAGTAAAGTCATTGGGTCAAGCAAGTTGGTTGAGATAAGTCAGGATTTTGCCAAGATTGTAGGCTCATTGCCTAGTTGCTGACGCTGGATACTGTTGTCCAGGTGAAAAGAGCTTGGGCAACCTTCAAATAACTTGTAGCACGTGAAAGTATCTCTGACATCCAAGCATTTAATTCTTGGCTTAAAGTTACTAATGATAAGAAGACATCTTGGTGCTCTCTGAGGATGGTTGTTTGCTTGCAGACATTTCATTACCTGACCAGGTAACACCATCAGTGATAGTGAAAGTGGGGTTTGCTCCCTGCTTATATACAGGAGTTTGCCCTGCCACTGTTGTTGGTGGTTGAGTTTCTCCTTAGTAGTTCCTTGATTAGAATATTGTTTTCTGTTAAATTTTGTCTGGTGTTAATCCCTGCTTGTCTGGGTATTGGCTGCTGTAGAGGATGGGTTCTGGTCTTTTTGTTTCTTTCTTATTTTTTTTATTATCGCTTTTGAATGGTACATAAATGTGATTTATCTCTACGTGTCCATTGATGGCTGATTTGTTTGAATGATAAACCTCCAGGAATTCCCTAATATTTTTGGATTTAGCCTAGTCTACGTTGCTCTCAGATCCCCAGCTGAAACTATGATTGAGTCTGTTCATGTCTGTTCACGATTGAGTCCGTTCATGAATAAGGAGTTTTCATCGTATCTTCTGATTGCCAGTTGGTGTTCATGGATGGTCTCTGCTAGTCTTCTGCCTGTCTGTCCCACACAGTGGCTATTACAGTCCTTGCACTTATGTTGTAGATGACTCCTGTTTTTTCTTCTTGCTTTTGGTTTACTTAAGTTGTTTTGGAGGGCTTTAATTGGTTTAGCAATGCTGTGCAATCGTAACAGTGTACTGGTTGTTTCTGAGATGTTTTTGATGTATAGTAGTGTTATCTTTTTCATAGTTTGTGTTAGTTGTGCTATAGTGATCAGAAGTATTTCTTTGCTTGATCTATTATAATAAAGCCTTAGCTCAATTTCAGATGGAAGATGGAAATCCTAGCAACTCAATAGCCTGGGTTTTTCTGCCTGTCAAATTAATGAATTTAATTAATTCACTGAAAAGACACAAAGTAGAAGTATCATTGAAAAATGGTCAACATTTAAGCTCCTGATTTGATCACTTCTAGAATTAGGCCATGTAAGGAGTCCAGTTATTTATACATTCTTAGTATCATGCACATATAAAGACCATTAGGAGCTCTATACTTAAGCATACATCCTTTTGAAAAATGGAGCCAGTAATTTTGTGCTACTTTATGGATTTTTTAAAGAGTTCGAGTGAGCAGTGTTTACACGAATTGAATATAAAATCAATTCAATCTTGATTACATTTGACTGCACCGAGTGCTAAGTAAATGTGTCTTCCATTTAATCAGTGAGCAATTCTGCAATGACACAATTTGCATTTTAATAATAATATTTTTAAAAAAAATGTTTTTACAGGCATTATCTAAATCCATATGGGGAAATTCTCCATCAATGTTCCCTCAAAAAAGCATTCCAAATCAAAAATTGATTTGGTTAATTGGGGAAGGGTCTTTCCAGCCATCAGGACTCCAAGGTGGCTTAATGATGATAGAAAAAAATGGTTTAGTAACTGGACTAACATCCTGAGCGATAGTTTTTATCTTGGTCTTGACTGTTCTTTGGAATGTAATCATCTTTGGTCTGAAAAGTGTTTGCACCCTTGCCCCAAAAGTCAGCCCTCCCCCCAAATATTTAAATTAAGAAAATACATTTTAAAAAAGATGGTGATGTTAATATTCCCAAGCTAGTCACCAATTAGAAAGTCACTTGTGAAATATCTATAGCTTCTTTCACAGAGATCAAAATAAAAGGTCCTTGAAGTGAAGATCCACTCCTGGTGACTTCCATGCAATATTGACAATAATATGGAAATTGTTTCCAATTGTTTTCTTTCAGTTGTTTTTTACACTCCAGCTTTCTTTTCAATCTCCCATCCTAGTACTAATTAGATGCAACTCTGCTCATCTTTTTTCAAAATCAACCAAAGTGTTGCCATTTTTACAAGAACTAGTCCTTCTTTGTAACTAGTCTTTAAGTTGGTTCTTAATTAGGTTGTCTACCTATATCCATAATCTCCAGCAATATTTGAGTATCTGTATTGTAGGGCTGTATGAAGATTGAGCTTTGAGAACTGATTGAAGTTCAATTTGATTTGAGCCAAATCAAATTGACTTCCAAGATTGTCATCTTGGCTCAAATCACCAAATCACATTGTAAGTTTCTGAATAGATCTAGTAATTTTGATGGCTTTCACATACATATAAAAAGGCTTTCTCTTAAAATTGCATTAACTTTCCAAATTGATCAGCTCAGTTTGACAACTTAGTGTGGATTTGAATTAGATGCTTTTGTCATGCCATGTTGATTCACGATTTGAATCAGGTGTGACCAGATTGACATAAACAGCCCAATTATAAAATTGGAGAAACCAAGCAGCCTTTACATAAGAGGATGGCCCAGCACAGGAGAAGCAACAGAAGACCAGAATCAACAGTATATCTTCATTTAAAAGAAAAAGGACAGTCATTTGGGGACAATATTGTTCACATTTTGAACAGAGAAGATAGATGGTTTGAGAGGAGTGAAGGGATCCATTTATACCAAAGTGGAAAATCCTTCCCCCAATAGAGGTGGGGATGCAACCTATCCCACATTTTTCATGCTGCTCTTTCATCAGTCCCCAAGAAGATTAAGACCACTTCACAGGTTCACAGGGAGGCTACATTTATTGATTCACCAAGGGCAAAAAGGATTTAAGAGTTGGGATTTTTACATCCCAGTGAGACTCTGCCTACTCACATCTCCTATTGCCCACCTAATGAGTCTATGGAGGACATATATGTCCTAGCCAACTTGCTCAGACTGAAGAAGCTGCTTGGATAAGCCAAACCAACAAGGAAAGAAGCCAGTTGCCATGACTCAACTTCCAGTTAACTCTACCTGCATGATTGAGAATTTTCATCAACATATCCCCAATTATCAGCTGAGAAAGATCAAGTTTAATTATCAAGATTGAGATTTCCAGTGGAGCTGATAAAAGAAGCTCAATATAATTACCATCTTTCAGCTGTAACATGATTTTGTTTAAAAAAAATCAGGAAGGGACTATGTAACTTTCTCCCCTTACTGGCCAGTTTCTCAGAATATGCTGCTTTATTGGAAACAAAATTATATGATTTTGCATGATGAGGGGGAAATGAAATTATATGATTTGATGTATGAAATTATGTGACAGTGACCCAATGATGTAGAATAGGCTGTGCATGCTTTAAAATGATTGGGAATAAGTACTTTGAAACTTGCCTAAGTATAGAGCATCTCTGCTATTGATTAAAAGAGCCCAACTTTTTCTAGGATTCTGAGCAAACCTGGAAAATAAATTAAATGAGCTTTTAAAGTAGATTCATTTTTTGTTCAGGTTTGTGTGAAATCTAAAAAAGGCTAGTTTAGCTTTCTTTTGTAATCATAGGGTAAGAGATAATTTTGAACAGTACTTATATTTTCTGCAAAGGAAATTGGAAGCTTCTTCTTCCTATTTCTTTCTTTTTTCCTGCACTTTTTTCTTCCTTTCTTCTTTGACTGCTTTTACTCTGCATTAGTTTGTGTTCATTTTTATGTTCTTTGTAAAACATTCAAAAACACATTATTTTTAAAAATGAAAAGGGCTAGTGGTTGTTTGTGGGAAGACCCAAAATATTTCTTCCCATTCCTGTTGAAATATGTTGTGCCCTATTAGAGGCAGTTATAGGCTCAAATTGATTTAATGAGGTTGGATACATTGACATGGAATTGGGTTCAGTTGTCATCAGAACCTTGGAGAGCTCCTCAGGGTTGCTTCGTAGCAGGAGTGTCCAACCTTGGCAACTTTAAGATGGACTTGAACTCCCAGAATTCCTCAGCCAATCCACACATCTTAAAGTTGCCAAGGTGGGATCCCCTGATTTACAGATTATGTTGCTAGTCAGGAAGAACTGTTGCTTCAGCACTTGACAGCGCTTGGCTCTTTCTGAATCCATCCCTTGACTGAAGGAGATTACAGAGGCTGTGATGGAATAATCATCTCACAGATCTGAGCTCTCAGATAATGGAAGAATTCCATCTTCAGGTCAAGAATGCTCAAAGAGGAGGTTGAGATTTCTCCAGAATTGTGAGGGCCTGGTCTTCGTTGCAGGCTACCACAATCTGCATGTTCTTCAAGGTCAAGAAAATTCCTGTTCTCAGGGACCTGAAACCGACTTATGAAAAATCTTTCACAACCTTTCATAATCAAATGAAATAATAATCACAATCTTTCATATTCTTTCAGAATCAAAATCTTTCATAATCTTTCATAATCACATCTTTCATAAGAGTACTTCATTGAGAAGCTTTTCATTTTTTTTAAAGGAACCAAGTAAAAGTTCATGTTTGGGTAGACTTTAATTAGAACCATGTTTGGGTAGATGTCTTGAGTGGTCATAATAGATAGGCTTCTTAAACACACACTGGCTATTTTAATGATTTAGGGAAAAGGCTGATCTTTTGTGGGGGGGTTTGTTTTTTACTGCTGTCCATCACTTTTTCCAATGGGCAGTTTCTCCCCATGTTTAAAAAAACTCAGTTTTTTAGAATGGTGTTGTCAAAAGGTCAGGCATTCAGAGGAAGCTTTCAACAGGAAAAAGACCCTTGAGGCAAAAAAAAATGAAATGAGGCCATTTTGCAGCACTGAGCCTGCTGTTGATCTCACTAGCCTTGTTGACTTTTTATTATTCCTCTCCTCCACGTTCTAATGTGCTATGTTGTCATGACAACAAGGATGTGACATTCCCCAGCTTTCATTTGAAATATAAGAGGTTTCTTTTCTTAAAAAAAAATAGCCATTCACCCTATCATTACCACCAAAGCATCATAGGTTAAACATTTTTGATCCACCCCCTCAAAGCTTTCGAGATGAGTTCCAAATTGGCACCAAGAAACAAAGAGCTGCAAAGAAAACTAAAATAAATACGAGTGAAGTGAAGATCCTTATCATATATGGACACTGTTCACGACTGAAAAATATTTTTGAAAAATATTGCAAAATATTGCTCTCCAGTTACTTAGGATGATGGTGCCCACAATTCCTTCTTTTTGGACATGTTTGCAAAAGGTGTTTGAACTGGGAATTTTGAAGATAACAGGTTGCCTGCTCTTGCTCAAAAATAATATCCACTATTCAAGCATATCAACACACCCTGCCTCCTTTTACAACCAATCAATTGTGAGTAGTTGCCACTGATAGTTCTACCACTACAAGAAACCTAAGAAAATAATGGAAGATGGTCATCCAACCTGCAATTCTTCCCAAGTCCCATTCTTCTGAATGGATTTATTCCCTTTCCTTCTCCACCAACACTCTCTGTTTATCTAATTTCCTGATTAAATGCCTATTTTGGCCATCTTCCAAGCCATTTTTCCCAAGCAGTAATAAGCTAATGGAACCTATTAGCTCCATATTATCTTAGGTTTTGAAGTTAAGCATCAGCTTGTGACAGATTGTGACAAGCCATGTGACTAATGGAGAAGTGGCATGGAACAGAAAAGGTTGGCAGACTCAACTAAAGAATGGATTTTATTCTTCTCTCATCTCCTATCGCAAGCATGTTAGAATCCACTGAAGAAAGACACCTTGGTCTTGTCCACCTTTGGATTCTCCCCTTGGGAGTGGAAAAGGATGGCCTCTTGAATTGATCTGTTACTCATCAACACTGACACTAAGTTCCAGCTACAAGCCAGTATCCCAATCTTAACTGTTCCAGGATGTCCCATATCTTAGGTACAATGAAATGTTTGTCCTGGATGGTAAGTGAGGCATCCTTCAAGGCCAGTGAGGGAGATGATGCTCTCAAATTTTATCAAGGAAGCAAGAATTATACAGACTTCAAGAAGGCATCTTAATTCAAGAATTAGGAATATAGTGCTGAATCTTAGAAACCAAGATTCTGGTTGGACATTGCAGGATTTTTAGGATAAACCACTGAGACGAGAATTAAAACAAGGAAATCTGTCTTGTGCAATTGTCTTGTGTCTTGACAATTGCATCGAGTTCTATTGCAATGTGTCTTGACAATTGCATCGAGTTCTAGAAAGACACTGATCAGTTGGAGTTGGTCCAGAATAATGACACTAGGATAATGAGAGCCTGGAAGAAAGAATGTAAGAAAAATAGTTGTTCACTCTGTTTTGGGATAATCCTCAGCTCAGAAAATACCAACTCCGGGTACATATTTTGACCAACAGAAGTTTATAGACTATTGAGAAAAAGGCATGCATGTTTTTCAGAAAAAAATACTGATTAAGCTATCACCTTTGAAGGCAAGCCCTACTGAACAAATCTGCTAATAATGTAGAAACAGGATAGACCTGTGAATAGACCCAACTCAAAAATACAACCATATACCTTTCTGAGATTGCAACCTAAATTATTGGAAACTATTGGGTAATTTCTTATATTTGACATTAGCCATAGTTTGAATAGTGCAGAAGCTGTAATAAATAGATATTTCAAGACAAAAGTGGTACCCTAGTCAATATCCTCTTTTAAAGCCTCAGATAACTTGCCTTATAGCCTCATAAATCTCTTTTGTAATTTGATTATGCAGGATCAGTTTGTTCCCCTTTATTAAATGGCTTAGCTGTGAGATGCAAGTTTGACTTTCCAAAAGGAAAGCCGTGTGCAAACCACATTCTTTATCTCATGGGTGCTTGTAATAATTACTCCGATTTAATACCTACTAAAGCGATAACTATAGCAATAATTCCCGGAGATGGCTGAAGCTCAAGTTACAAATGTGGCAGGCAAATCTTAATTATGTTAGGCTCAGATGCTTGAATTCACTCCTTTGCATAAACATGTTAATTCACTACCCCTTACCATGTAGGAAAAAGTTTTTTTTTAAAAAATAAATAAATAAATCTATGGCACTTACAGCCCTGTCAAATGCAATATTTTTTTGAATATTGAATATTTTTTGAATATTTTGAATATTTCAATATTTGAATATTGAACCACGCATGTTCACCCTCGGCAACTTTGAGATGTGTGGACTTCAACTCCCAGAATTCCTCAGCCAGCATAGCTAATGTTGGATATCCCTGCTTTAGACAGACCCAAAGAACCATGAATGACATGAGTTACTTATGAGTAGTTCATTATTGTTGTTCACCAATAGACAGAATCTTGCCAGATGTAAGCATAAATCTGTGTAACTGTTAATGTACTCTGTGAATTAATAGGGATGGTCTGCCTTCACCCTCTTGCTACCCACCAGACATTCCATGTCTCTGTCTCTTTGCTCCCTGGGAAAAATTGCAGATCCTCCCTCCTGTGACTCTGGACCACATGACATCACAGGAAGCTCTTGGACCTTTATTGTCCTTGAGAGATGCACAGGACTTTCCCACTTTTATTTTTGCAATCTCTTCCCCCCAATTTTCTGGAAAAGATGTTTCATGTCTGAAGACTCTCAGAAAGATTTCACATCTCTATGTTCATTCAAGGAAACTTTCACCTTCAAAACTCTACACAAAAAATGCTGCCCCTTCCAGCTCTACCTGTTGTGATGACATCTCCTACTGTTGGCTCAAGAGCGAATAAAATTAAAAGAGTGACCTTCCAGGTGTAAAACTTGCCCACATATGTTTTATGATGTTAGTTTCTTTCGGAAGCAACAATGCTAGCAGGTGAAGTGTGTGAAAAGCTGGAATTATTTTAAATTGCCAGGCAGAATTAACATTATGACAGGTCAGATGAAGAAGCTGGCATCCAACTCATCCCAGATTAGCAGTAACAGTAAGCCCATGATTTATACAGAAGTATTAGTGAGCATATTACCAGACACCACACAAACTTCACCAACTCATATGCAAATTAAAATACAGTATGCAATTAAAGTCAAATTATTCCTCCTTTCAACAACATAGCAACAAACTTAATTCCATAAACTAAAATCTAACTGGCACAATAAACATGACTAGATTCCCATAGAATACTTATGCAAATAAAAATCGGCAACCAACATATTATGCATAATTCATTTCAACATTTTTTCCCATTTCCGCTAGCTTCAACAAAAGGGAAGGCAAGCTATGGATAGTGTCAGATCATCATAAAATAATGATACTTTTTCCTCTCCAGCAAGGAATGAAATCACACGGATTTTATTTCCATTATTAACTAAGGCTCTGCTCAGAATACCATCCATAGTAATACTAATTTGTAGTTTCTCCCAAAGGTTAGATTCTTCCATATATTTTCCCACATCTAGTTGGACTAGAGTCCTTTTATCCTCCAAGTAGACTATTTGTAAATATGTGCATAAATACACTTGCTTAGAACATAGCTTTTGTAGCAAGACATAGGGGGAAAAGTGTGTTCACAAATCACATCCACATGTGATTCTTTGATTATCTGAGCTTTTATTTTCCAGCTTGCATTTTCTTAATGGGGGAATAGAGTCCACCCAAATGACTACCAGATTGCAAAGCCATAAATTAGCATCAAAAGATGCACCTTAAAAACACATAAGTTCAGGCTCAAGCCAAAGGTGAATAGGTAGAATTTTCTGCTGCACCAGGAATGAATTAACTCACAGTCCATCCAGCCACAACCCAACTAAAAAGTACACACAGTGCACAAAGCTACAATAAATGCAGCAAGATGAGTCAATGAGTTGAGCTTATGTAGCTTCTAGATTTACAACTGAATGAGAGTTGCATCAGCAAAACTACGGGCAGGGTTAAAAGGCTGGGGCACCCCAGACAGTTTGCAACATTTGAATTCTATATTTTAACTGGAAAGAAAGTGATGGTTCGCTCTCTGCACATTAGCCATTAATTAGCAACGACTGTGCTGAGTGTACAAGTTACCGCCAAGCTTCATTTTTTTAGATACACACACAGGGCTTCAATTAACAAAATAGATGCAGAGAAATTGGAACAGGCCCAGAAAAGAATAATGAGGACGATCGGGGAAATGGAATTGTTCTTGGTAGGAGCTGGGTACTTTTAATTTCAAGAATATTGTGAGGAAAGAGGACAGTATGCTTTAAATCCCATTAAAAAGAAACCACACTGAAGAAGATTAAAACTGTTCTCCATCAGTCCATCAGACAGAAGATGAAATAATGAATTTCAACTTCATTATTTTTCTGAATGATCCCTGAAGTTAGAGGAAGGCAGAAGGGCTTGGATGCTGATAGAAGAGTGATACAATAGCGTGGAACTACTACTTGGTAGTGGTGGACTTACCAAAAGAAGAGAGTATTTGTTGCTCAGGGTTGAACTGTGGAGTCCTTGGTGCTCTCTGAGCTTGGTTGTTTTCCTGCAGACATTTCATGACCCAACCAGGTAACAACCAGGCAGTGGACTTCTCTTTAGTGGATGTGTTCAAGAAGCGAATGGACAACGTTCTTGAACTTGGATCCCAACATTGAGCAGAAGATGAAAGTCACCATTGCAACATCTCCTTCCACTTCTCTGAGTCTATATTTGTGGAGGAAGGAGGCACTACATTCCCCAGATTTCAGACAGAAGACTTCCCAGCCCTCCCTGAAGATTCCAGAAATGGAATATGAGGATTCTTAAAGCCATACTTCTTTGGATTTTTTCTTTAAAATGCAGATGGACATCTGGATTGGATGGAGCGGACAGAGAGGGATGACTTCCCCTTTGTACAAACCAACACTTTCCTCTGTTGCCAATCTGGGGAAAATGTTGGTTCGCACAAAGAAGTCATCCCTCTCTGTTCATCTATCTAAGTTAAAGATGATACATTCAGATGATCCTCTATCTGCCTGGTTTTATGCTATGCTTATCTCTGATGGATCTTACATCTTGATTTTCACTTAATCTTTAAACTATAAATTGCACTAGCCAGTGCCCAGAAAAATATACTTGATGGGATGCTAAACAAATGCAATTTATAAATACTTGTTTTCAAATCCTCTACGCTGAGACTAAATGGGACAACTGGAGCCTGGATGTGGCATTATTATACAGAGCAGTCCTCCAGATGTTTATTTTTGTCTTCTCAAAAGGAATATCTATTACACAGTTCTTGGACATTATCCGACTGGGCCTGAACAAAGTCTCCAAATCTCACTTTCACAGGCTGTAAAATTGATTTCAGGAAAAAGAATGTCATGAGCTAAATCAGGCCAAACTGTTATATATGGTCTTAGCCTACAGTTCAAGAAATACTCGGTCATTTTCCAAACTGGGCATGGCAATCCCATCTCAAACAGTGCAGATTTTTTCACTCATTTTATTCAGCCTCAGCCATGACATCAAACTTTGAAGCTGAAAATCAAGGGGCAAGAGATTTCAAATAACCACATTTCAGATTTAGAAGGCATCAGATGCCTAAGTCAAAAGCCATTGTTAGCTGTGGAATGGAGAGCCAAGGACCCCTCCAAAAAACAGTGGTGGAATCAGAATGCAAACTAAGATTGATTTCATTTCAACATAATGCACTTTGGATAAAACTAAAAACAGTGATGCTCAAGCCATGTATTGCAATTATTTTCTCTGTCCCGTTACAAATCACAGTTCCCCAAAAACTTTCCCTCGGAACCATTCCCAAATTTATGACCTCATCTTGTATATGTGGCTTTGATGTACAGTCAATAACTTTGTCCCATTTAGAACTGGAGATCCAAAAAAATCAAACTTACCTGAAGAAATCACCTGCCTCTTCACACAATGCAGAGGATGTTCAGATTGGCCAGAGTGAAGCTTTCTCAGCCCATATTTTAATTTGCTCTAATCATAGATGCTCAATGCTCGAGCCAAAATAATGATGCATCTCTGTCATATATGATTGGGATTTCTTTTCATATGCTAAAAATCAATACTATTTTTCAGCATGTCACTTCTTTGTATGCGCTCAAACTTCTTGATGTTGGGAATGTAAGTACCTTAATGGATCTTTCCCAGCTAAACTACAGGTAATCCTTGAAACTATTTAAAGTTATGACAGACCTCCCCGGGGATACTGATGACCCAGATTCAAAGCTATGATGGTTTCCCCCCTCCCCCAGCGATATGATTGCACTTTGGGTGCTCAGCAACCAGCCTGCATTTACAACTGTTTGCAGCATCCCATGGTCACGTGACTACAATCTTTTTATTTATTTATAACATTTTAAAACTGCCCACCTCCCTCACAGAGGGACTCTGTATGTTTACCTCCAGTTTCTGTCAAAAAAGCCCATTGCAGACAATGGATCTGCTTTACAACTGCCATATTCACTTAACAACCACTGTAAAAAAGCTCATAGAGAATACGATCAAATGTAGGTTTTGTGCTTCTCAATCTCTTATCTGAAAAACCTTGCTTCAAAAACATTTCATGGGGGCAGAAGCATAGTCTTGTGAGTTGAGTCACATGAATGTATTAAAAAGGAAAACAATGGCAGGTATTGAGAATCACAAGGCAAACCCCGACTGTTTGCTCACAGCATTAATTAAATTCATTTTCCCCAAATGACTCCAATCCTTTCTCCTTTGATCTCTCCATGCTAATAATTATAGGCCACGATGAAGACTATACTTGATCCCTGCGATAGTAACCTACTGCCCTACTGATCGTGGAGTTTAGTGGTGGACACCCCACGAAAGAGATGGTGCTTTACCATAAACAACCCTACGGACTATGACTACCATTGTGTGAAGGAATTCATCACTCCAGAAAATTGTGTGTATGGCATTGTTGGAGAGGAATGTGTCAGCACTCCGCACCTGCAAGGTTTTGTGAACTTGAAGAAAAAAATGAGGTTCAGTCCACTGAAGAAAACCCTTGGGGGTAGAGTACATCTGGAGACAGCTCAAGGAGCTGATTTGGATAATAAGAAATACAGTACTGTTCAAAAGAGAAAGTTTACCTTGAGGTTGGTGAACCCTCTGGACAAGGAAAGCGGTCCGACTTGAAGGAAGCTATCTCTTCACTGCAGGCAGGAATGTCAATGACTGAACTTGCCCAGACCTATCCATCCGTATTCCTTCATCAGCCTGTGACGGGATGGTATAAAGACGAGAATCTTGATTTGAGAGCATTCTTTAGAAGAATTGGTGCTTATTATGAAAAGAAGACAGGAGGGGAATTGTTCCATAAAACTCCAAATTTATTTCCAATCAAATGTTAGGCAGTGTGTACTAGTGATGGACAAAAGTTTGCTTGAAACCGTGCATTAATAAGTACCAAAACTCTACTGAATGAATTGGCTCTTAGTTGTTCATTATATAAACTGAAGACTGATTTGCCTTTCTTTTAAGTGAGGACTCAGTGTAATAATGTCATTTTCTGGGCTTTTTTAGAGTTGCAGCAAAAGGCAATCTGTAATTCTTGGCATTCTGTAACCCTACAAAGTCACAAACCTTGCCCCTTTCATACTTCTGAAATATGATGGAGGTTGGGCCTGGAAATTGGATGACATCAACTGACATTTTGAAGCTGGAAAATTACTGTTTGGGTGTCAGGAACGAAAGACCAGGCCCAGCAATGAGGTTCAAGCTCACTGAGATTTATTTGGTCTTGCATATTTACAAGAATCTACCCAACTAAGGATGGAACACCTGTGGTTGTAAGATAAACCCCCATGGTCATCAGGGAGGGCTGGGTCTATTATGCTTGTGGTTACTTAGAAACTCCAAGTTGATCCCACATTTGACATCTCCCCCTAGCTCAGTCCTTTCTTCTGGGTTTGTCTTTTAGGTTTGTCTATATGGAAGAACCAAACTTCTTAAAGTTCATTGGTTGTTTAGGACTTGCATGAAAAACCCAAGCTCTAACCCACCATAACATCTCAAAAGATAAGGCTTGATTAGGAATTCAGAAAAAAAGGCAGGTCAGGAAAAATGGAAGTTGGGTTTCCTTTTTCTGGCTCCACCCACTTTGCAGAGCAGTGATCCACCTCAGCTTCATAAATATTGCAAAGTACAACCCTCAGTCATCTAAAGGTTGATCATTCTATCCCAACAGCCTGGGACTGATTCAACAAATGAACACTGGAAAAGTGATAGAATTAATCGATTAGGAGTCTTCAAATTGATTTCCAAAATGTGGTCCAAAGCTTAACTTAGGAGAACCTCCCCAAAGTCTTTGATTATCACCCCAAGCTTGATTAATCTTGAGTCTTTATCTCAACTAACTACTGTCAGAGGTAATTGCTCATGAAGATGAGATCCACTTATCTTCATTAAGTAGCAAAACTACAGTTTCAAGCAACTGGAGGAACAGATTCAGCCAAGAAAAACTAGACCAAGAAAAAGATTGCCATGTATACCAAAGAATCCCACATAACTTGAACATTTCTAGAAAGCCAATTTGCAGAGTTGTTTTTTAAAGACTCAAAACATATGCAGGATTTTAAAATCCACACTGGAATGACAAGAGGTTAAAAAATGGACCATGAGGATTGCTTTTCTTCCTCCTCCTCTTATATTTAATGAAAACAAGGATTTTTTTCAAATGATTTTTATTCTTCCTTTCCTTACATCTTCTTTTGAGATGTGAAGTCCTGCTCTAATTCACTTCAGTGTGCAGGTACAGCTCACTCTCCAATTTACTGACAATAATTACCATAAAATCAGATCGAGGCATGCTTAACCTGGCCAACAATTTTCACCTGTAGCTAGCCAAATCCCTTTTGGTAGCTGACATTTCATGGAGATCAATTAGGTCCATTGTCAGCTGCAAGTTTCTTGTTTCCAATACATGTCCCTCAACTTTGAAATACGAATTATGTCAAGTCCATAATGCTCATCTCAGGAATATATGAGTCTAACTCATACTTGAAGCTATGGAAGATAGCAACTATTCCCTTCTGTAGGAAACTGAGAGTTTGTAGAGCAGTAGGAGGAGAACTCAGATTCTGTGTCTTTTCTAATGACACTGTCCAGCCTAACAGGTCTCCAATCTTTGGCATTTAACCTAAAGTCATAGACAGCTGGGAAAAAAATGTGCATTAGACTGTTTAGTAGCTATTACATTTCAATCCTATCCAAGTCATGGTGACATCTCCAAGAATGCCACTCAAAAAATGCACATGAGCAGGATAAGAAGCTTTGGACAGTGGTCAGGATAGTTCCTCCCCCACATTTCTAGAGGTCCTCCCAGTCTGTCTTCCACAAACAGAACAGTGAAAGATGGACACACTTAGGACCAATCCAAAAAGTTTTTTTACCACCCAGATAGGCTTAGTAGTCCACTAGAATCTTCAGATTCCAAGCCACCCATTTCTAGTCCACCATCATTTATCATGTCCTCAATGTCTGTGAAGACTCTCACTCGTCCAGGGTAATTGCATGGCAACAAAGTTTAAAAAACAGGCATCTGGACTGGAT
>JANHZU010001780.1:77546-90452 GCA_032468055.1 Acrochordus granulatus
CAATTATGTAACTACAAATACACAGTGATAATATAATTTTGGATTTAAAGGACATTTGCTGTTAACAAAAACACTTCACCCCAGATGGTCTGTTGAACTGCGATTTTCCTTCATTTTGTCTCATGAATATTTCTTGGAGGAATTCATCACTGTGTTTCTCCTTTGTTCAGAACTATCAAGAGTTATAAAATGTTTGCCCTTCATGGTTGTTTACTCTGTATATTTAAAAAATAATAATCTGAATTTAAATGCAATCTCTAATACCATCAGTCGTAGTATTCAGGGGTTAGGACTAGGAGGCATAGCATTGTATTTCTCCTTCCTTTAGGTATTCTTTCAGTTGGTTGTTGATGAAAGAAACACCAAGTCTCTGTCTTTATCTTTGTGGGGTATCTCAGATTCCATTCTCTCTCACTCCTGTTGAACATCTACATGCTAATACCCATTTGTACATCTCAGGTCTTGGTTGTCAGCATTATGCCTTTAAGGTTCTACTTCAGTTGTAGAAAGATTGTGACTGGATTCTGAGGCTTCCTGGATCTGTAAAGTTTCCATCTTTGGTTCCAAATGGGTTTTCACTCTCCCAGAGAGACTAGGTACACAATTTAGGACTACTCTTACACTCAGAACTCCTGCTTGAAGAGCAGGTACAGCTGAGGCTTGTGGGGACTTTTCTACAATCACGTGAAAAAGGAAGTTTTGCCTCTTTGAATTCTATAGCTTTACTTATCAGCATATAGTAAAAATCATCTGATCCTCAGCAGTTCTTAGAAGTAAATACAACCTCAGATGAACAACACATGACATACCATATCATTTATTTTACAAAAAGAAAGCCAATATGAGAAGCCATGTATGAAAAACTAAGTACACCTTATGATTCAGTAGCTTGTAGAACCACCTTTAGCAGCAATAACTTGAAGTAATCATTTTCTATGTGACTTTATCAGTCTCTCACATCATTGTGGAGGAATTTTGCCCCACTCTTCTTAACAACATTGCTTCAGTGCATTGAGGTTTGTGGGTATTTGTTTACGTAAGCTCTCTTGAGGTCCTGTCACAGCATTTCAACTGGGTTATGGTCTGGACTTTGACTGGGCCATTGCAACATCTTGATTCTTTTCTTTTTCAGCCATTCTGTTGTAAATTTGCTGGTGTGCTTGGGATCAAAGTCCTGTTGCATGACCAAATGTTGGCCAACCTTAGCTGTCAGACAGATGGCCTCACATTTGACTCTAGAATATTTTGGTATACAGAGGAGTTCATAGTCAACTCAATGACTGCAAGGTGCCCAGGTCCTGTGGCTGCAAAACAAGCCAAATGATCATCTCTCCACCACTGTGCTTGACGGTTGTTATGAGATATTTGTGCTGATATGCTGTGTTTGGTTTTCACCAAACATGGCACTGAGCATTATGGCCAAGCATCTCCACTTTGGTCTCATCTGTCCAAAGGACAGTGTTCCAGAAGACAGTGTTCTTGTCATTTGTTCAGATGCAACTTTGCAAACCTTAGAGAGAAGAGGCTTTCTCCTGGCAACCCTTCCAAACAAATGATACTTTTTTAGTCTTTTTCTAATTTTACTGTCATGAACTTTAGCATTTAAGATGCTAACTGAGGCTTGTAGAGTCTGAGATGTAATTCTTGGTTTTTTTGCAATTTCTCTGAGACTTCCATTCCTCGGAAGACTGGCAACTGTCTTGAATGTTTTCCACTTGGGAATAATCTTCCTCACTGTAGAATGATGGACTTTAAATTGTTTGGAAATGGCCTTATAACCCTTCCTAGATTTATGGGCAGCAACAATATCTTTACTCTTTGGCATTGTGTTAACACATGCCTCAATGCTGGAGACCAGCAAACTCCTAAAACATTGGCTTTTAGAGAGGTAGTCACCCTTACTGATGATCAATTGATCAAGGGCACTTGATTAGCAGCACCTGGCTGCTACTTAACCTCTTCATACCTATGGAAGCAGTAAGGGTGTACTTAGTTTTTCACACATGGCTTCTCCACGTTGGCTTTCTTTTTGTCAAATAAATGATGACATGGTGTAATATGTCATGTATTGTTGTTCATCTGAGGTAGTATTTACCTCCTTTTAAGAACTGCTAAGGACTAGATGGTTTTTATTATGTCCTGATACTTAAAACCATAGAACTCAAAGAGAGTGTTATTTTCTTTTTCACATGACTGTATATTTACAATCTGTACTGAATTTGAATTACATGGAGCTAGTTGGTGATTCATTATTTCTTGGAAAGTATTGGTGAATTAGTGGTTAGGCATGATTTCTGTTTGGCACAGACCTTCAGACCCCAGAGAACACTCAAGAAAGTTACGTGCAGTGAACCTGGGCTTACTGTTATTCCATGAAACCACTCTGCTCTTGCTTCCTCCACAAAGGGGTAGGAAATTTTAGTACACTTTTTTCAGTGTTCCTACAGTAGAAAATTAGTAGGGCAAAGAGGATCTGCAAAGGATCTATCTGAGGTGTCCAGGGAGGAAGTTATCAGAGGGTGAAGGAAGATGAAAACAGAATTGCAATGTTGTGGTGTAAGCTGTGCCCCTTTTATACATATGTTGTGACTCTACACAAGTGGAAAGGGGGGGAGGTTGTTTCACTGTGACAAAAGCATCATCTTGCGGTGGCCTTCGGGTTGGATTCTAATCTGACTCTTTCTAGATCATGCCACAAGAGCTCACTAATATCAATGGCAGTTTGTTTGATTGTTTATTTGTATCCCACCTTTATTATTTTATAAACAATTCATGGTTGCAATTGAATGAAAGGGACCCTCTGAATATTTTTCAGTATTTGCTTTTTGTGCTGCCACAGAGCAGCAACAATCAAGCTTGCAAACAAATGATCCTTGGGTGTGATACGCAAATAAAATTATCGGAAGATGAATGCATCAACATGGATTTAGAATATGAAAACAGGTGTGATTATTATTCATTTGTTTGAGCAGAAGAAGATTGAATTAATCAGAGTTGTCATGGTGCAAACACAAAAGCAGTCTACTTCTAGCTGTATGAAATATTATGAGATAATGTTGTGGGGACACTACATGACCTTCATCCATTACTCATTAATTCTCCATCCATGGCCATGCACAAACTCCCAGGTAATAGTAGTGACATTCACGTTTACCTAGTGCTTTTCAACTTCACTTGCTAAAATGATTCCAGAATGGGTAAATATTCCAACCAGTTTTCACACACTATTTTTAAGACTTCTTTCTCAGTAGAAGCTCTTCCCTTTCCAAAAGTCAGAGGCAAGTTGAATTTCACTCAAGTGCTCAGATCTTACATGAAAACCTTTTGTGTTATGCTGTGGACAGGCAGTGATATTTTATATTATTGCCTCTGTGATATTAGTCATATTATGGCCTGTGAGTGATAAGAAGAGAGAGATTTACGGTGATGAAATTTGCCTTTATTGCCTTTAAAACAATATCAAACTGCCCAAAATAGCCATTGGTTATTTGAGATTGGCAACTGGAAGAAATGGATTCACTCTTATTCCAGGAGATAAGACCACTGAGGACCTACAGAGCAGAAAGGGGAGATTAATATTTAAAAAGTATGTATACAACAATGAAAGCGAATAGTAGGTGCTATGTTCCAAAACTCCAAAATGCATAAAGGTAGCTTCATTATGTTGACTTGGAGAGGGAGAGGACAGAGAGAAATCTCTTATGAAAGATCTTAAGAGAGAGTTTATGAAAGGAAAGAAAAAAAATGTGTTGATGCATTACCAAATGGCTCTTTTCCATGAGACTTCTGGGAAAGTGAAGGCCAATTCTGAAGGTGTGTGTCCAAAAAGAAGATTAAGGACATAGTGTCCTGGTCAGCAAAAGTCATTGGCCAGATAAAATTCCCCTGTGTCAGTCATTCAGATATGCATTCAGTCTAATGCATAGCTCTTATGCTGGTCTATGACTGTAGGAGGAGAGATGGCAGAGCCAGTGGGAGGACTCAAAAGAGGCATTGGCCTGGAATCTCTGATAACCACAATCACACAAGGTCCAACCTGCCTTGATTGCCACTGAACCTTATCTAACCCCTGAAGGTGCTTGATTGTTAGTTGAGCAGATTCTTGTAGTCGGGAGCAATACATCAGTTAATTTGAACCTTGACTCCTGGGTCTGGCCTTTCATGCCTGACAATGACCATAATAAAAATTTGATTTGATGGTGCATAGACCTGGATGCCTACTGTGTTTTCTCCACTTGTTAACACCTCAATGTTTGCAGTACCATCAATAAAATCAGTTCACCATTTGGTTAATTTTCTCTCCAACTCATGAGAAGGAGCCAGCTTCTAATGAAGATACCCATATAAGATGGAACAACCTGAATTGAAAAAGAGTGGGTTTTTTGACTCCCTTCAACACAACTCAAAACATGCTCAGATACTTTGTTGGCCAAGCATGGTTAAACACTCAACAAATTTGACTCTGGTACAGCAGCTCTCTGTGCGCTTGCAAGACAATATACTTCGTTTGTCTTGAAGAAGTCCTATCGATAAGATTTTTTCTAAAACGGTCTCACAATTAGGAAATAACCTTTCTATGGAGGAACATAAAGCTTCCTTTTTTTGTCAAACTTCATGTGGTTTACAAAAACTATATTCCCTGAGATCCTCATTATGTGTCTTTACTGCTGTTTCAATGATACCCTCTGCTGTATCACAGAGAAATAGTTTTATGGATTTTTAGTTTGCAATTTATGGATGAAGTTTGCAATTGTTTATAATCATGGGGGTTATTGATGCATTTGTGTAGCGGAATTCAAATAAGGTTGGTTTCCAATGTGCAGGTGAGAGATACAGAGATACCAGTGCAGAAATAAAAGATATAAGAATTCTTTTTTGGATGGGTTTTCTGTTTTTAATATTCCACTTAATAAAAGATTCTGATCTTGGCCAGTATTTCATGTGATCAACCAGACCCAATTGTTCATTTACACATAGCCTATACTCAATCAAAAATAAAGCCATGCATCACACCAGAATGTATTCCACACTCTCTGATATATGAATCTCCCTGCAGAGATCTCCAGGCTTAATGACAACCACCTGTTTTACAGGTATATCTGCAGAAGCTCATACACTCAATATCCCTTTGCATGCTCAGGAGATTTCTTAGACAGAGGGCAAAATTAGAAATTAACATCAGCTGCACCACCTGCTTTCATCTCTACCTGTCCAGGCTAAATCAGTGTGGATGTTTTGTTCGTTTGCTTCCACAGCGCACCAACTACATACCTCAATGTTTCTGCGCAATGGGTTCCACCAGCATTGTTCAGTACGATGTTTAGTTGGGCGAGGAATATGATAGTCAAGGACACTAAGGACTATCCTTTCTGCTGGGTATGGGGGATCAGTAACATTTCCCACACTCAGCCTAAATATTCAAACACCGTTCCAAAAATATCTGGAGTAACCATGTACACTGAGGAGCTCTGGTTGCTTCAGCTTTAAAAAAGGACAAAATTCCATCCATCCATCTGCCCAGCTGTCCATCCGTCCATGTGCCTGTCCATCTGTCTGTCTGTCTGCCCAGCCATCTGCCATCCGTATTTCTGTCCGTCCATCCATCTGTCCATCCGCCTGTCCACCCACCCACCCGTCTGTCCATCCATCTGTCTGTCTGTCCATCTCTCTGTTTGTCCTCCCATCTGTCCATCCATCTGTTCTTGGACTTTACAACCCAATTTATTGTTCCATTGGTCAGGCTGGAGATTCAATCTTTTCCTTCTGGTGGAGCAGTGAGTTGGCCGCTGTCTTCCCAGATAATTGGGGGATCCCCTGAATCTTTTCCCGGCTGTAAACAGACCGTTGTGTGTTCCTTCATCCCTAGAGAAATTGGAAGAGCTTCTGTTAAGTAGAGCCATTGGGTCATTACAGAAGGAAAACGCTGAAACTGGACGGATCTTCTGGCCTCGCGAGCCAAATGCATAATGTCACCGAATTCTGGCATAGACCCTGCCCTTCCATTGTCCAACCTGTTTAAAATCATATAGCTACAGGTTTAACTACATTTGCTCAGCAGGTCTACCTTGTCACAATATTGAAAAGCCTTGGCTGATTTCCTCCTTATTTCAAACATGACAACCGCACATTTCCAGCTTCCTGGTGAAGATCCATTGTTCTGTTGACACCAGCTTAAAATGCAACACCCCGTCATTACTAATCCATGCTGGTTCTTGTCTTCAGCTACAGCATAAAATTTTAGTGGCGCTTGGATGCCACACAGCTAATTTAGATCAAGCCAGCATGCTCCAGGTTTTTTCAGTCCTGCCACCACATTTCTCCCTTCCTCATTCTCTCATGGGTTGCCAGCTGCAACTTTTTCCTAAATGTTTGTTTCACAGCCACACACGATGTATTGACACTTCGACTCCAGGAAGCTGCGTGCTCTGGAGCCGACATCGCATCTCTTAGAAATCTCAGCCAGTTATGCAGTTTCCTCTTTCACTCTTGGTTTCAGATGGAGAAGAAAACTGATCACAGATGCAATCACCAGGAAAGGGATTTCCATTGCTAATAGATCCCTTTAAAGTCACTGGTGTTGACAGAAGAAGAAAGTTTGTACAGCATGCTCTGGTTTTTAGGAATTGGAATGGTCTTCCAGCATTCAGAAACTGACACGGCCTGTCAGCAGTCTTAATTTAATGTTGCTTTCGGGACTCTGAAGAAAATTTAGGAGGAATTGTCCATAAAAATTCTTCTTTAGTCAGCACGGTCTTGATGTTAACCATAAATTGTCCATAAAAATTCTTCTGTGGTCAGCACGGTCTTGATGTTAACCCATCCCATTTCTGAAGAGCAGCAGGTAAGGCTGAATTGACATGTGTCAGAAATCACGAACCAGAGAAGTTCCAAGGTTCCTCTCCTTCAAAAGAAGGCCACTTGAGTGAGTGTATTCTGAAAATTGTGGTTTGATTGTTCGTAGTAAAAGCGGCAGTGGAAAAAAATAGAACAGTATTGAGCAAACAATCATAAATTTAATAAATAAAAGGCAGCGCTACTTCCATTGCTCAGGATGAAGTCCTTCTCCGAAAACAAGAGCTTTCCTGCTAAAAGCCTTCCTGATCCGATATCCTATATCATATGTGATCAACCCATCCAAGAACTTCAGAAAGAAGACCAACATTGCTTTCCACTATTGCCTAGGATCTAACAGTTAGAAAACAATCCTCAAGAGCAGCTGTCATTGATAGCCTAATTTACTTCACAAACACCCACTTCTTTGCTCACAAATAGAATAAAGGCTTCAACAACATGGCAGTTACCAGTAGTCATAGTAGAGAGAGTAATACTAGCACGCTGATATTAACACTTCTGGGAAAAATACCCAACCATTCCTCAAAGAGACAACACACACCCCAGAGGATCCAGTTTTGCTCCTCCTAAGCTTAGATAACACCACACATTTCTCCTTTGAATCTGATTGTCCTCCATTTAGTTCTGGTGGGAGAGTTGCATCAGAAGGAATCAATAGTATTTCCTAGTTTTTTAGATGACCTGTCTATGCCCAGTGTGATCTGTTGCTGCTCTGGAACCGGCATATGTATAATGGTCTGCAAGATCTTGGGAGACAAGAAGAGCTGCAACCTGGGCATGCAAAAAGTGTCTCAGCCCTCAGAAGGAAAAGGAAGGTGGGAAGCATCTCAGAAGAGACCTTCCCTAGTTTTCCAGAGAGTAAAGTAGAGAGGAGGCGGAAAACACTTTCAGACTTGCAAAATTCTGTTCCTAATAGATAATATTAAATTGCATGTTTGTACTTCTTGCCTGGACTACCTCAAAGGGCTGACAATATAAAAAATTGCAGCTTGTCCTAGTCTACACCCAATCCTGAATGGATCGAGAAGTTAAATTCTGAGATCCAGGTCCTTTTTATGTATTTGTTTATATCCCACCTTTATTATTTTTACAAATAACTCAAGGTGGCAAACATATTTGACACACCTTCCTCCTCCTATTTTCCCCACAATAACCACCCTGGTGAGTTGGGCTGAGAGACAGTGATTGGCCCAAGGTCACCCAGCTGGCCTTCATGGCCAAGGTGGGACTAGAACTCACCACATCCCGGTTCCTGAGGCACTTTAAGAAGCTAAGCCTGCAAAAAGAAAGCCAGGAGAGAGGCACCCTTCCTACCATTCCCATCAACTATTTATTGGGTTCATTTGTGTCGCTGTGATGAGTTTTCCAAAAACGTCGCAGTAGATGAAATTTTGCATTCCCATTGTCCAGAAGCAGCCACCAGAAATTCTCATTTGGTTGGACATGGGTGCTATCTCAGGCTTCTCTCTTAAATGGCATCTTTGATGATTACAGACGTAGAGGACAAGCGGTGAAAAACCTGGCTCTCACAGAGGGATGCAGTCAAATGAGTTTGTTTCATATCAGCAGTGACAAAGAAGTGCCTCTTTTAAAAAATGAGGCACAATAAAAAAAATAGGAATAATGGAACAGAACGGAACTCTAAGCTTTCGGTATTGCCTTACCTGAAATCTCCTGGGACCATGCTACTGAAAACATGTCACACAATGTTTTCCTGACTCTATCTGCTACCTACAGAAGCAGGAATATATATTCAGTATATTCATCCTGGTTGTCATCAAAGCAGTCTTAAAAGCACCCCAAATTTAGAACTTGTCTTCTCGATTTAATCAGGCTTTGGTTGAGTGAAAAATCATATGTTAACTCTTAGAAGCAAAAGAAGCCAGGTAAAAGATGGGGGGGTAACTAATAAAGGAGGAAAAAGCAGGAAATAAAACATTTTTAGTGTTTAAAAGCTGTCACTCACTGGGGAGAGAGAAAAACAAGACAAGATGTTCACCTACTTCCCTGGGATATTTTATAATTAAGTCAAATTTCCACTCTCCCTTGATTTCAGCAAAGCATCTGACAAACCAACAATGAGCCAAGAGCAAATCCTAAGAGCTCAAACCACCAAACGCAAGCTAAAAATACAACAGCATCTTCTTAATGGGGTGAATAACCTAATTCTGTTGTCAGATCTGTAGCAGAGCCTTAAGCCTCGGGCCCCCAAATTTAACAACTGCAGAGCTGATGTCAGAGCACTTTTTTTTTTTTTGGAAGAATTTTAAGTATCGTTGCACAGATCAACCAGGCGGGTCTAGTTATAAAGGGTGGGATCCATTGCAAATTCAAATCCTTGGAAAATCTGGACATAGGAAAATGTTAGTAGGCTGTAGTTTCCATCAGAGGTAGAAAGGCACCAACTGGATAAAAGGAATATCTGGTTATAGCTACTGTCCATGATTGCAGAAGGAAGTTCCTTCTGTTCTCTTCCCTAAGAAAAACATCCCAATTCTTTTTTCCTGAAATACTCATTTGCACACACATCTCCAGCCAATTGAAGGAAGATGGTGCAAGCCAACTGGGGGGTAGGTGGGGAGGAGACAAATGCATTTTTCAGTACACCACTAATGCACATAATAAGGATGACATTAATGAGCAATTTCCTCTTAAGGACCTTCCTCTTAGTGACTACTTACTAAATGAGATCATTGTTCATATTGTATGGCAATCCTTGCCCAAGCATTATGCTTTGTTTTTAAAAAAGAGGGGTGAAGGAAAATAACCTTGCACCAAATGCATCAAAAAGTGGCCTTTTCCCCCCACATCTGCAGAGGATATTGATGTTTTTCCAGCTGGAGAGAAACAAAGAAGAAAACTCATAGGAGAGATTAGCAAGTGTGACAGTATTAGCGAAATGACGGTGCAGAAGCTGGTGCTTGCAACTTGGCTGAACAAAGGGAGCACACACACCCTTGGCAAAAGATGTCTGTCAATTCATGCATTTTGGAAATGGTCTCCATCTTTCAGAGACACAATTCCTGCAAGACAATGCATGAACTTGGAGGACCAGACACTATTTTCTCAGGTTCAGAATGGCATGTCTGTTTTTATAATAACTCTTGCCACTTGAAAAGGGGTGTTGTTTGAGAGTTGTTGCTGCTGCTGCTGCTGTTGCTGCTGCTATTACTATAAAAAACTGAAGTCATTTGAAATAAGGGACTTTTCTGGATAATCAGGATTTAGATATTTCAAAGGTAGTTCTAGAACTGTGGCTTGGCACTCCTTTCTACTTGGCATTCCCTTCTACTTTCCTCAGAGTTTTGCAAGGCAATTGCTAATGTCTATGTGATGTAGTGGTGTTGGACTAGGCATGAGGTTCTAATCCATCTTCAGGCTTTGAAGCTGCTTGGGCTGGATTCTTTCTCAGCTCAACCTTTCCTCTTCTTAGAAAATCAGATAAAGTATCGTGATTTGCATGGTAAGATATTGAACCATAGTTCCTTGACTGCATCATGGTTGTTGAGCTAACATAACACTCTGTGTGTGAAATGTAATCCAGATCCCCAGGAGGGAGGGACAACATTTCAGAAGAGCAAGAGACAATGCAGTTTAGACAGTTTGTGTGAGAGAAAGATGGTGAAGACAGCTTCTCCGTAATAGTTCCCAAAATATATCTTTAATGATGCAAGAAATTGCTTTAGCTTGGCAAGATTTCTGTCTTTTGGGGAGAAAAATAAAGAAATCTACTTTGAAGAATCACAATGTGTCTTCCTTGATTTTTGAAGCCTGACACACCTGACACACCCAAAACTAGAAACCATGATTGACAGATCACAGCTTCATGTGACATGTCTTAGCAAATCTTATGATGGCATGAGTATCCTTGCAGGAATTTTTGAGGACAGAGCCAAAAAACATCTAACCACGCAATGTGTTGTGACGGGTAGGAGCTGCACATTTCCTGAGAGAAGGGTGGCTTTTTTTAACAGCTGAAAATCCTAGCAGGAGTTTGCCGAAGACTTGCTGACTGCTAATTATTCACAGAAATTAAGAGATCAAGTAACTGTTAATAATGAGCAGAACTCAGAAAGTCACCATCTGCCTGCAAACAATCTGTGGACGGAAAATGGGGTGGAGAGGGAGAGAGAGCAAACCTTCCACCGCCTTGCTTAGGAAGGGAACAAAATAGCTAAATAACCTTTTCCATAAGGGGTGAACAACATCACTTATCAGCAGGCACGGGATAATGCCAGCCAAATATATTTCTTTATCTTAATGCAACAGCACCTGAATTCAAGCTCCTGGTCCATTATAGCTACTAACACTAGAGGTCCTTGATGTTACCCAATGTGAATGAGACTTATGTGCAAATCTATCTGATTCAAATATTTCTGGGGATATGACTCTGGGTGGTAGAAATTTGAAGGATATCTTGAAGGATGAGCCAGGTTGATTTCTTTCTTGAAGGATGAGCTGGGTTTGTTGACTTGGATGTCTTCTGAAAAGAAGTGCTTCTTATTGCCTGCTAAAAGGAATTTGAAAGCCATGTGCCAGTGTATTCCGATGTGCTTTCTACAATTTTCTCGGCATTGCTCAACACTTAGGGCCAATCACCAGGAGATTATGAGTTGTCATCTCACCTTAGCTGGGTGAACTTGGGTCAGTCACTCTCAGCCCAGTCCACCTCACAGAGTTGTTGTTTTTGGGAAAATAGGAAGAGGAAGGACTGTTAGGGATGTTCAGAGCCTTGGGATATTTATAAAAATCTGTTTTTTATCAATGAAAAATATTTTTTTATTTATAAAAAGGTGGGATAAAAATCTAATACATTAATTAAAGATTTATGATTTATGTAGTTGGTTTTTAACCTTACCATGGGTGTTTTAACCTCCTTATTTTTCTTTCTGTTGACCCCTTTTATTGTGCACTGCAAACAGCCTGCTGATTGGGATGGTTAGAAATGCTAATAAATATATCAGTCTACATATTAAAAATTGCCCAACCTGGTCAAAGTATCTTGGATGCTTCCACACAGGGACAGAAATGGCTTTTTCCAAACTTGACTTAAAAATCCAAAAATATTCCCAGCGAGAAGATCTGGATCAAATCGAATCCTTTGATTTGCCAAAGTTATTCAAATTATCACATTCGATTAGATCAATTTTATGATTCCAGAAGTCCGAACAGAGAGTTCATTTTCCTCCAAAGAAGCCTAGAGGTTTTAATGCCTTCCAGTTGTTTGTACTACCATTGCTTGACTGCAATGTATTCTCTCTCACTTTCTCTCTCTTTTCTTTTGCTTTTTATAGCTTTCCTCCATGAGAATCCACCAACGTTTTCCCCTCATCCACCCTCTACATTCTGAAAGTTTTAAGTTAGCTCCTGAAAAGTTATAAACCATCGTCAAGAGGAATAACAATTCACCTCAAAAAGCCAGCAGACAAAAATAGATGATTGCAACATTTGACATCCAACATCCAACTCCATAAATAAGAAATAGATCAGAATGGAAGGAGGAGCATTGACCTACAGAAGATGAGTGGACCTTTTTTTTAATTACTATTCTTAAGGACAAACCAAATCCAATCTTATGTGATAATTTGGGAAACGTGTACTTTTGGAAACACTTCCGAATCAAAAAATACTGAGCTGCTGCTTCCTAAATTAAAAACTCTTGAGACAACCATGAACAACCAAGAAAACAACAAATGGATCATTGAACAAATTGTTCCAAAGTTCTCACTCGAGGCACACAAATGGCCAGGCTCAGATGCAAAATCCCAGCAACTTTGAAAAGTCTGTAATGCTAAGAGAAGTGGGAAGAAATAGAAGAAGAGGATGATCATCAGCAAGGTGGATGGACTCAGTTACAGCAGTAATGGATGCGCCCAGGTTGGGGATGATCCTCCTGGAAAAAAAAACCTGTCCACATAGACACTAAGATTCAACATTAACTCGATGACGCATAATCAGATCCAAAACTCAGATCCTTGTAGAGATCATCAGTGGCATCTCGAGCATGTGTCAATGCTCACGTTTATTCAAGGCACTCTAGTCAAGTTTTCAAAA
>JANHZU010001780.1:93573-105692 GCA_032468055.1 Acrochordus granulatus
AGGAAGGAAGGAAGGAAGGAAGGAAGGAAGGAAGGAAGGAAGGAAGGATCAAGAATGGATGGGAGGGAGGGAGGTCTTCTGAAGACTTCTTCAAAATAACCTTAGTACAGCTTATTGAGATTTTTAGGAGTTTCCAAGCTCGACCTTCATCCTCTTATATCAATTCAGAAAAAGGAATCAATCTAATTTACTATAGTGGCATTTTCTACCGGAACTTAAAAATTCTCAAGGCCAACACATTCTCCCCAGAGCTTCTAAGGGCTCTTGAGAGCTCCTCTAAACTTGGTTACTGATTTGTAGCTTTCAGTATAACAGAAGAGGAGGGTTTTTTTAATCTTTTTTTTAATTTTATTTTCATTGGGAGCCCATTTGCTGGAATTAATTAATGTAAAATGTTAATTAATTTCATGTCAATTTAACATAAGCCTAATTTAGTTCCCAGAATCAGACGGTTGAACAAGGCCTCGAGGACATCAAATCCAATCTTGACTCAATGTAGCAACCCAAGTTGAATTGTCCCAAACAGATTGATGATCCATCTTGGCTTGAAGCTACCTAGCAAAGGGACCCCCAGAACCTCCTTGATTCATTGGTTCCCCTGCCAAACCTCCTCTTGTTTTGCATCAGTTCCTATCAATATTCAACAAGAACATTAGTTTTAATGGATGAGATCAAACAAAGCTACAAGGGAATGTATTTTCCCATTTTCACCAGAAAATCAGAGCAGATAACTTCCAGAAATCTTAACTGAAAGCAAGTCAAAGTGAGATACTGGGGGAAACATCAAAGGGAAATAGTACATGGCTATAGTAATCATTTGCACATTCAATCTTTGCCTCCCACTGCTGCATAATACAATATGACTAATATTAACCTATTCCCATTGCTTATTCAACACAATTATTACAGCTTGCTTGTAAGCCATTGCATTATCACTTCAAAATGAATTACTAATAAACACAGGCTGATTTTCTCCTCCTCCCAGTCCACAATCCATCATTCAGACAACCGCTGGAAACATCCTTCATATGGTGGTTATTAGATCCAGGGAGTTATTCTGATTAGTTGTGGGTGGGTGTATATTTATGAGCACAAGAATGAACTCATGGAGAGAAGTTATTTCTGCTCTTCCATCAAAAGTCTTCCAAACCCAGAGCAGTTATCTTTTAATAAGCAAAATTGACATTCAGGAACATAAAATAGCAATGCCTGCCTTTTCCACGGAGGGCTGTTGAGCTGTTTTCTCTCCCCTTTAAAATTTACGGTTGTATTACTGACTTAATTGTCTTTTCAGGGTGTACTCAATTACAAAATTAGAATCCTTATCTCCTTGAAGCAGCCATTTCCTCAGCAGGACCCCATAAAATGGGGAAACCAGCTCCAAAGAATATTGTTCAGCTTTCTTTCCTCTTCTTTAAAATAAAAAGGGAAAGGTTTCCCCTGCCACTCGTGGCTGACTCTAGGGGGTGGTGCTCATCTCCGTTTGAGAGCTGAAGAGCCAGCATTGCCCAAATATGTTTCTGTGGTCATGTGGCCAGCATGATTATACACCAAGGCACATGGAGTGCTGTTACCTTCCCACCAATTTAGGTGATACCGATTCATCTACAATACATGCTTTTGAATTGCTAGGTTGGCAGGAGCTGGAGCAAGTAACAGGAGCTCGCCCTGTTAGAGGTGCCTGGGTCTTGACCTCAGGCTGCAATCTTCTGGCCAACAAGCCCAACACCTTAACCATTAGGCCACCGCACCTCTATTTTGCCTTCAAATCTAGGAAAGGAGGAAAGGCTGTAAGGGTGCAATAGGAAGGAATTGATTGAGCTATCCATGGTTTCTTCCAAAAACAGATGAGTGGCCCAAGGTTTGGTTTACACTGAACAAATTCTATTCCAAAAAAGTGACTATTGAAGATTGCAACTGATTTCTGTTCCAATAGGGAACATTGATGACTTGCTTCTAAAACCTTTTAAAATATAATCTGAGGGATAATGAAAAGGCCAAGTTTGAACTATGATTACTGTCTGTCACCCAAGACTTCCACATACATATCTCTAACCTGTATTTATATTTGAACTGACAGATGATTCAGCCGTGATCATGGAATAGCATGCTCCATAGAACCGTAACAACTAAGCTTAGCAGATATTGAAATGGTCATGTTCTACACACTTGGGCAAGATCAAGGAAGCAAAAACTATACAGGAAAGTATCTCTGATGCTAGTCTAGGATTGCTGTGTAGCTTGGAAACCACAAGAGGATTTATTAGCCTCATTTATACTGGGTTTATTAAGGCGGAATTTCTTTGAAGGCTTTGACATGCTTCTTCTTAGGTGTCTTGCCAACTGGACTGAATTGTCATTTTTGAGAAAAAGATTCACCTTTGATCTCTTGGTTAGGTATACTCTTCCATTTTTTTTCCAGTCTCTCAGCCTGTTTGCCAGCATCTGTCACTTAAGGCCACTTGTTCATCTTTCCTAATGATGGGCTTGGTTCTCTGGAGAAGAAGTCATTTTGTTCTTTGCAGTATCATCTCTGAGACTAATTCTGCCCTAGTCTAACTTCTGAAAAAGGACCCAGAAGCATGCTACCCAGATCTCCTGTTCCCCATCCTCACCTTCCCCATTCTCCAACAAATTCCTACAGCATAATTTAGCTCCAGTTCTATAATGTGTGAGCCAACATGGTCTGGGACCATGTTGAGATTGTCAGAATCCAACCTAGGCTTCATTCAAATGCAGCAAAAGCTGGCGTCGTGCATATTTGAGAGGTAACAGGTTGTGAAAAGGAGAAATTAAATATTAATGCCTATACAAATGACACACCTCATACATTTCCAACAGCCTTATTTGTGTCTCCACCTGCTTTCCCCCTCCTCTGTCCTCCCCGATCCCTATCTTCCTCTTCCGCTATTTGCATTCTCTTCTCAGGAAAAGCTCAAATAGGATTTGCTATCCTGTTCCAAAAGATGATTATAATAGACTCACAATTTCATTACTGTGGTTGTTGGAGGAGAGAAGATGCCATGTTATTTATTTATTTATGCTTGCCCACCCCCTGCATGCCTTATTTTAATTTTCTAGCATGCACGCACAAAGTACCTCGATGCAAAACCATGAATTAATAGAGAAGCACAACGGAGCCCCGAGAGGCTAAATGCTTTTGCAAATTCATTCACGAAAAAAATCTCTGCTTCTTCACGCACTCTGGGCCTCTTTTGCCTTACCAGGCAAAGTAAAACAGAGACATGGGGAACAAACAATCCAGGATAGTGCTGCCTCTTTATCACTGATTAACTACGGTTCTATCTCCTGCTTCCACCTTTAGCACCTCTACATGACGACGGGACTATTATTAATTTTAAAACCGCCACCATCCACTCCAGAGCATTTTGTGGTAGTCCCACTGAAGACTCATCCCCAGGTAATCTTTATTTTACAGGTGTGGGAGAATGAAGGGCTGAGCCAGGGGAAGGAGGTGAGAAGTAGGGAATCAGCCTTGAGCCACTATGTATTCTTAAGCATAATAAGCCTAGCCCCCCTTGAGAGCCATTGAACCTTATCTTAGTAGTGCAGGTGTTCAACAGGCAGTTGGACAAATTCTTATAATTATGCAGGTCCAATAAATCTGTTGGCTGGAATTTCACCATCTGGGTCTGATCTTTTGCATCTGACACAAGCTGCATGTTGGGTCCTCAGGTGTCAGCCTTCTGAGGTAGGCTCAGTCAGGATACAGACACCAGAAGAAATGCTAAAATTCTACTTTATTGATGTAGAAGGAGAGAGAATTTGAAGGAAATGTTCCTCTGGGAGAATTTCCCATTTTCCTTCCCCTTTGATAGGAATATTGCGAATGCTGATCACATGACCACAGGATGCTGCAACTATCATAGATACATGCCAGTTGCCAAGTGCCCGAATTTTGATCATGTAACTGAGGATGCTGCAATCGTTTTAAGTCTGAGGACTTGTTATCACTTTTTTCAGGAGTGTTGTAACATTGCATAGTCGCTGAATGAATGGGTTATATGTTGAGGACTACCTGTAATAAAGAGGGTAGAAGATAGAGAAAGCAAGAGAGAGAAAAGGGGGATTTTCTCACAACAATGCCACTTATTACATAGGTCTGAAGACGCTTGAGTTGCATCTCCAAAATTAATATGCAGACAGAAATGAACTCGCCTACCCCAACTAAGTTTTGAATTTTTAACATGTTCCACTTCTCTAACTTTGGGGAAATTGGGAAGCAGATTTTGATACACTATCAGCTCTAACCCACCTAAGAGGCAAGCAATATCTTGCTCAGGCAAGCAGTAATATCATTCCTAATTAAATTACAAGAGCTCTAATGGGAACAGAGAAAAAAGGGCAAGCAATGAAGACAACCTGTCTTCCCGGATACCAATAATGAGCCATGCAGCCAACTTTTTGAAAAATTAATTGATGGTCTTGTGAAATTCCTTCGCCTTCTCAAAGGAAGTCCGCCTAGGGGGAAGGGTCGGCAAGATTGTTGAACATTTACTCAATATGTTTCACAATGGCCAGGCAAAGTCTTCTTTTCCTCGGTCAACCACCCTAGGTTTTTGTTGGGTTGGCGGAGGCAGGAAAAGGAACATCTGCTGAAGACTTAATTAGTTATGTCTTAAGGGAAAGACTAGCAAGGCAGGTCAACCAGGAAGAAAATCTTGCAGAGTTGCAAAAACTGTAAATCTCAGACAAAAATTACAAAACTTTCTGAATCTGCACTTTGCCTAAGGAAATAGCATTTCTATGAAAACAGCAACTGTATTACTATTGCTAATATGTCATATTTTGCTGAACAGCTTACTTTGGGCATTTCTACAAATTCACTCACTTCTCTCTCTCTCTCTCTTTCATGTGCACACACCCAACAAATGTGCAGCCAGAGTAATCAGCAGTCTATGTCCAAACATCTGTCATCTCCAACGCATGCACTTTGAGTGGCCAGCTGAATGTTTTCAGAAAGTATGTGGCATTATGAGAATGAAACATTTCCCCCCAATTTGTTGTCTTACAACACTCCTAATCTGAAGTACTACAGAGATTTCACCTGGTCACCATAAGGTGGTTTTATTCTTGGCATCCCAGATGGCCAACAATTAGATTTATCAGCCAAAATGAACGTCTTCAGCACTCCTAAAGTTCATATCATCTCAATATTACATTAAGAGTCAAATCCTACTTATGCTGGCATAAACGTCTTGACTTTTTTGGCACACACACACCAGATGTTCCTAGATGTTCCTCCATGCTGACAAGGTTCATTCTGAAAAATCCTAGGGGTGCCAATTCAGTTTGGTGGAAATCCATCCAATCTTTCTTAGATTACATTGAAAGGGACTTATTTCCCTGCAAACATGAAGCCTGCTTTTTCTTTTACGAAACTTCAGATTGCTCAGTATGAAATTCTAAACCTGTTTAGCCTATCCCGGCATCAATCTTGGCTTCATAACGTTGCTTCTCAAAATGGTTTATTTGGCTCATTCTGAAACAGACCATATTCAACTTGAACTTAATTGCTTCTCCATCCAAGGCAGCTAGAAAAATCTCACTCAGGAATCTTTTGATTGGATCAATATAAAGGTTAATGCCTTCCTAAGGGAATTTTGGTCATGTTATTCAAGGCATGAATGAATCTGAACTCAAGTATGACTTTCCCACATTAGTTTCCTCACTGTTTTTAATTAGAAGAATGAATTGAATAGTTAAAAGTAGCTACAGGGAGCACTTCAGGTAATATTATGCAATAGTTTAGTCCTAATCAAATACAGAACTGTTTTGATGAAGTGGGATAAGATTTTCATTAAGTTCTCTCTCTTTTATTTCCTTCAACCCCAAAGCAAAAGTTTTGACTTGTCAATCTGAATGAGACTAATTTTGTGGCTTAAGAAAAAAAATATGCACAGCATCATTGCTCCCAAATACTCAGGTGCAATGGCTATTCTTAGCCAACTTCTAAGGACCAGAATTGAGCTTAAGCTTTAACTCAACTCATGGAGAGGCAGGAGGGTCAAAAAAGTCAAGATGATGTCTGCAACTGAAGAATCCAAGGGGATGATAGTGAAGTTGGTGGCTCCCTCTAATTAAAACAAGGGGAAATGACTGCACCTAAGGGTCACTTTCTTTCCAGCACTCTGGCTTTCCTTCTGACATTCCTTAAAAGACTTAGTTAATCCATATAATTTTTGTTCTAATTACTTCTATCCCACTTTCGGCAAAGGCATTTGGGACAAGCAGTTGTCATGGGGAGAAAAAACAACCTTGAGGAATAGGAGGAAGAGCTGTAATCAAAACAATGGTCAAACAGAAGACATCTAAATCTGGGGCAAAAGAAAAACACATTAATAGGTAAATAATTAAGTTTACCATCTTTAGACTTGACTGTTTTTTGTTCTTGAGTATCCCCTAAAAGACATGCTTGAAATAAGCTGCATCACAAATATTTATTCTTTGTTGAGTCATCAATTAGAGTTTTAAATTAAATTATTAGTGATTTTTATGGCAATAATGAAATTAAAAAAGGAAAGCTACTGTTGCTTCCATTGGCGAGATATGAAACATATGGACTAGCACTGCACTACAAATGTCTTTTGCAACCCTCTTCCTATTTATCCTTATTCGGGTTGCCAGGAAGAGGAGGAGAAAGTGGAGAAAGGGAAAAAAGGGAAAGGAAGGAGGGAGGGAGAGGAGAAGGAATTTTCACTAATGGGACACCATATTACTCACTTAACGTTTTTTAAAACGAAACCAAGAGATGTCCCCCATCCTCGTCCCTCTCCATTTCTTCAAATGAAGCGGGAGAGACTTTGTTTGTGACTTGTCCTCTTCTCTTTTGGCATCCTCAGGTCATTGTGCAGAGCAGTCAGAGAGGCCATTGACAGCTGGATAACCCAAAACTCCTTTCACCAAAAAAGGTAGAAAAGCAGAGGGCATTTTTAAAAGGAAGCATGGTGGGAAAACAGAAGAGCCTTCTGTAGCTCAGGGTTGAACTGTGGAGTCCTTGGTTCTCTCTGAGCCTGGTTGTTGGCTTGCAGATGTGTCATCACTAGCCTGGGTAACATGTCCAGTGCTGTGAGGAACATGAAAAGCCCATATTTAGCAAAGTTGTAGCTGAAACACATCGCCATCCCTGCTTCCAGTCCTTCCCCTTTGAAAGGACCCACGCCTTGGAGACCCTTGCAACAAATGTTTTCCCACTATTTCGCAGAAAAAGATGAATCCTACCATCTTATTGTTGCTGCGGCTGCTTTTTAAAAAAATACTAATAGACATCTCTCTCGCTCACTCCTCAGATGCTGTCTGATTTCTATACCAGAGATACTCAGCTTTACCAACCCTTCTTGGTTACACAGCTGAGACTTCCAAAGTAAAAAAACAAAGACAAGTGAAACGCTGTTTTTAAAAACATATTATTCCAATCCTAGAAGAATTATTATCCAGTCGTGTAGACTTTTGATTGCAGGTAATTCTCAAGAGCTGAATGCCTTTTCCTCAAAGCAGGTTCCAGAGATGTTAAATTAATGGAGCTGAACACCAAATGCCTTTTCAGAAAACAAGGGTATGGTCGGACAAAAAAAATCTGCCTCCCAAGCCAAGTGCAACTTCTTCAGCAGAAATTCAAAAAGAGAGCTTGCCCCCATCTAGATCTGGAACAAGATTTCTCTTTGAGTTAAATGCGTTTTATTTCTGAGAGCGACATGAAAGGAAGAGGCTTTGAGAATGGAATTGCCTCTGAATAATTTAACGAGGTGGATGATAACCTTCTACTGCCACCTTGGCTTTAGGAGATGTTGCATCTCTGTATGAAATGGGGAAGAAGAGGAAAGATCTCTGGGCCCCTTTCATCCTTATGGCATTTGAATATAAAGTTGTCACGATGGCTAATGGGCAAAATTGAACAAAGCCAGACAGACAATGAAGTCAAAAGTTGGATCATCCAGGACGCTTGAATTACCTGTAGGCTGAGCAGCTGATACAAGTCCAGCTTTTCCCAACTAAGGCATCTTGCAGAATGTAGACTACAACTCCTAGAAGTCTTAGACAAGGAGGCCATTGTTGCTCAGTCTCAAAATCCATCTGTGGTGGATGAGTGTTGACCTCCATTGCCTTCACAACTCATAATTCTGACATGGTAGTAAATCTCTACAGGGGTTCTTTTTCCTATCGTGTCAAGGGTTGATAGACAGGTCAAACGTCTTCGTCAACAGAAGTACAGATGGGCCATTTGAACCACAGAGTCAGTTCTGAAAACTGTTTTAAAATGGCATCTTTTCACCCAAAGCTTCCGGGCCGCTGGTACAAGAAAACATCAACATTGCTCCCAATTGCAAACTTCTAGTTGCAGTATCAGGTGACTGATAGAAAGCTCTGCTTGACATTAGTAACAGGGTTTCACCTTTGTCCGGAAGATCCTCTAGGAGTTGTAAATCATTTCATTTATGGTGTCAGGTTTCTCAAACATCATTTCACTCCACTACTGTAAGAGTACTCCAAAAATACTCTTTCGACCTTAAGGTTTGGCCTGGGACCCACCTAAATTCTGTTATTGTGCAAATAGCACAACTCTCATTGAGATTAAAATTTGTCACTCGTAAGCAAGAACATAAGAAAAATAACACAACTTGCTCAAAAACTAGAAAATCCTATCATAGTAATTCTTCTCATTCCAAGTTTTCCCATGAGGTAGAGAAACAGATGACCAGAATGAACAGTTTTGGTAGATTACCAAAACCCTGAACTGCACCATGTGACCAGTTACACATAGTCAATGCTTTATTCATAATGTCCCTACCGCACAGGATTTGCAAGTTTAGAGAATATAAAATCCATGATGCGGTGCAAGTAAAATTGAAACATGCTAATCTGGGATTCTTCAATTTTGAAAAAGAAAGTGGTGTGGTGTTGATAAGATCCAGCCAAGTTCAGAATCAAGTTGTTGATGGAAATCCCTCGTTGCAGACATGGTAAGCACTTCCTTAAAGAGCCCCTTCCACCTATTTACCCCTGCAAGGTGCATCGCAACTTGAATATGGGAAATATTGAATAACCCATTTCACATTCTGGAATCCAAGTAATGGGGAGAATGGTATCTGTGACGACAATTTCTTCCCACTAATTTCCGCCCTTCCATCATTTCATTAAGCAGCAGTTAGAAGCATGGAAAATGCATGGGGATACATCCTTCTTGTCGTGCGCGTGTCGCAGCACAAGAAGGCTTTGTGGCTTCTCAATCCATTTATGTTAGCACTGACATCCACATTTTAAAAGAAGTTTAGCTCTGAGGGGGAAAGAAGCCAATTGTGCGACTGGCTTAAATGTAAAACAAGGTTTAAGGAAATATGAAGTGAAACCAGCCGAGAGGGGAAGCGGTAAATTTTCTTCAAGAAGGAAAAATAAGTCATGCCTTTGTTTTTGTTAAAATTGCTCCTTTAAGGCCATGCAAAATATTTCAATAAGTTCCTTTTAATATATATGATAATGAGCATGAGCTTATAGGCAGGGCGAAGGGGGAAAAAACTACAAGGCAAGCAAACAGATGTCTTGTCAACAAGGTTTAAAATTTAGAATCATTGGGGCCTTTTTAAGAAACAGAGTTAGTGTGACATAAAACTGAAGCATATTATAATATTTCAAGCTCACACTGCTGGATGTGACATTTTTGTCTCATTAAAATGAGGAATGGCACAGCCAGAGAGACGGATCCGTTCCTCGGCTTTGTATCCAGAGTTCAAAAGATGTCTCTAGCAAATTGTTTCAAAGAGACAAAGCGTAGAGCACTTTGAACATGCCGTTGCGTACAATTAATTCCACGGCTTTCGGAGAATTGTCGATGGAGCACAACGGTCGCTGAAGAAATCGGTGGCCGAAGAATCTCCGGTCCCTATTGAACGAGGACAATGCCCATTTCCTCCTGATGTGCCTTCGTGGGTGCAACTGGTCCAGATCATGACGTTTCCAGTCTTCTTTGGGGACAACGGGAAGCCTAGCAGCGCAGAGCACTTCCAAAGGCAAGGACTTGGCCTTGCCAAGGTAGCTGAAGGGGTCCGTGGCTTACAGAAGAAACCCTGGGGATTATTTTGGGGTCCTGTCTGCTTGAGCTTGTACCAAACGATAAGGGAAAGGGTACCCATCCAAACGGAGACTGAGCACAGATGCTTTCAGGTCATCTTTAAATTGAGCAATGAGGAGGCAGTTTGGTTGATGGCATAAACCATGATTTAAGGCAGGTAGACAAAAAACGATGGCAAAGAGCGGCAAAATGGTTTATGCTGTTCTCCAGAGAGAAGAAATGGACATTTGAGTGCCAAAAGTGGTTCAGGATGAGGTACATATTTAATATATAATTATTTACCAGAAATTATGGTTGCTCCTAGATCAAGGGGAAGCAAACTATGGTTCACAGCTCCTTTTTCCTGGATCCCCCCAGCCCATCTTCTGGCTGTGAGTGTTGAAAATTGATGGCAGACTGTCTCGCTGCATTTGATGCGGGAAGCACGCCCAAAACTCAAACATGTGCCGTCAGTCATTACTGTGTAACTATTGAGACGGCTGATAACTGGACGACCCATAGAAGTGTGATAAATAAATAAGTAAACATTAAGAAGAAAGAAACTCCAAATAGTTGAAAGGGGGGAACCCGTTCTTCCTTTTTGCATCCTTGCTCCTTTCCTCCCCAAAAATATGATTTCTGCAAAAATAAAATAGAATTAAAAATTGTTTGCCGTTCTTAAATGCAGAGCAGGAGAACATTTTTGCAAGTTCTTGGATTCTCCTTGACTTAGGGGGAACAGGAGGAGGATGGAGGAACTGGTACACCGGATCAAATGAAAAGCTGGGACAGATTAGAAAAAAACGTTGAGCAGGAGGACTGACCTTATGCAAAAGCAAAGTCAGAGATCTTTAACTGGGTTTATGAGCTATGCTGTTATTAAGTTAAATCCATTGGAATTTTGAATAGCCAAGTAAATGTTATGGCTCTGCCTTTAAAATTAATGGGAGAAGACTCCTGATGTCACAGCACACATTTCAGCAGCAATTATCCTGACTTTTCAGCCGTCAGAAATGGGTGGGGGAAGGTCCAGCAAGCTACCCAGATGGTGCTAAACTCAACTTCTTGGCCAAGCAAGGCAGGACCAGTCATCACATCTCTCTGTCGACTTGGTGGTTTCATGAAAGGAGTCGCCAGAGGTGGAGAATCTGCTCCCGAAGATGTCGCGTGGGAAAAGAATGGGCATTAAACCTTCCGTATGGAGGTCTAATCCACATTTCCTCCCTCCAAGTATATTTTACGTGGGGTTTTTTGGGGGGAGGGGGACAAATTAAATTTCCGTCAGGCAGCCACTCCAAACTGGTGGTCCTCAGATGTGCTGGAACTTCTATTTCCAGAATTTCCCATGTGTAGCTGATAAGCCCCCAGGGCAGGAGTCGGCAGTCCATTCATCATATCCGCGACATCCATTTTTCACATCAGCAGCAGTTTGGAAGAGAAACCCTCTGCCTTGAAAACGGAGTACATTTTCATGTGCTATTCCCAGCCTTTAGATATTTCCCGGGCAATTTTGCCTACTGCATGCATTTTTCCCTGATACCATCCTTCTGGGGGTTGCCTTTTCCTCTCACCTTCAAATTTGGGAAGGACATTTTGTTGTGAAAAATTGCACCACAAGCTCTGGAAAAGTACAGATATTACAGATGGTCCTCGATTCACGGCCACTCACTTAGCAACCATTCAAAGTTATGACTGACTTCCTTGGCGGCACTTACAACCCGGATTCAAAGTCCTGATGCTCCCATGAGACCACCGAGCCTGGCCCGTTCAGCCCTCTGTGGAAGGCAGGAAACCGAGTCAAAGCAGCCCTTCTCCTAACAGATCTCTATTCAGCCTGGAAGAGGAGAGACGCGGTGAATGGGAGTCCACCATCGGCTTCAGTGGTTGGTTCTGTGCACTGAAGGCATGGCGGTGGGGTGGCGGGGCATCATCAGAAGTGGACAACTCCTCCTAGGTAGATACCGATGACGGGGCCAGTTCAGAAGTGCTGGGCTGAGCTGACAAGACTCACCCATTCGGAGATGCCTTCCTGTAGTTGGGGTCCTCCTACTTG
>JANHZU010001780.1:123048-143772 GCA_032468055.1 Acrochordus granulatus
GAAGGACTAGCTATAAGTATTCAAGGAAGGGAGGGAGGGAGGGATAGATGACAGAGATGGTAAACAGTCAGGAAGGAAAGATGGAGAGAGAGACAGGGGAAGGGAGGGAGGGATAGACAGACAGACATTGATATTCCCCACCACACACAAAAATGAGGTTATTGCTTCAGTTCCTTCCTTCTCTCCTTCCCGTGTTTTTCTGTACGTTCTTGTTTTCATTTTGAATCCCAGCTCTGAAATACTAAGCTGGCAGTTGCAACAGCAGGACGTTTAATAAATAAAACGATGTAATGAAATGCGGTCATGGAGGGAACACGTCCAAGCCGGGAGTCTCGGAAAATTAGGCTCCCGGTATGGTTAATGTGTGCCTGGCAGACGGTTATCTGTTAAATTCAGCGTGCGTTAAAACCTCCGGCTATACAGAGTGCCTTTGTTACTGCAGAAGATCAAAGCTCAACTTGATTAAAGGAAAGCTACAAGGTGGCTTGGTGGGGGCCCCTCCCTCCGCCGACACAGCTGGAAACCTCAAGACAGTCCCTTTTGTTTCTCCGTAAACCACGACGGCTCTGTTGAGGGACAGTCAAAGAGGGCACGGGCAGTTGGACCACCTCTGCCAACATTATTAGCGGCCATGAAACGTTTGAGGGGATTTGGGGTACAGGAATGTCATTCATCGTTGGTGGGGGGTGTAGCTCTCAGTTTTCTTCGCAGACCACTTCCTCACCCCCAAACGTAATGGGGAAAAGAATTCATCTCATAAACCATAGAATACTCAACATGCTCAAGCCAAGGGTCATCGGACTGTAGAAGGTGGGAGGGACTACAAGGCCCAACTCTCTCTGCAGGAAACGCAGCTCAACCATCCTTGAACGGTGGGTGTCCAGCCTCTTCTCAGACGGAGAACTTGCATCCTCCATAGTTAGGCCATTCGCTGTTGGACAAATTTTATCATGAGAAACTCTTGCTCTTCTTATATTTCATGAAAATCTAGGCAGCTGCCATTTATTCCCATTAGAAGTTGTGAGACGAAAGGCTCTTCTGGGGTGTGAAGAGGTCAAGAGGGCGGTCACAACCACCTCCAGGAGCGCAACCTATGTTACGACCCTCGTTTTCCTTGTCATGCACTCAATACACATAAAAGGGGGGCAAGGTTTCAATTACACAGTCACAGCCGCCATAAATCTCTGCGGCTCCCCAGAGCTCTTCTCTTCCAGTCAACCACTACAGGTTTTTGATCCAACATCAGCAACAATATTCTCAGATTCAAAGTGGGTTGCTTCTCCTCTTAATAAAATAAAATCTCAGCTTAAGGAGCTGAGGAAATCTGAGATACTGTACTTGGCAGTAGGAATACACGAAAAAATAGTGAAGTACTGTGCAAGACTAACGGAGATTTTTCCTTAGTGCTCGATAAATGCTTCAAAACAACTCAACCTGCCTCGAAGAGGAGGATAAAAAAAGGAAGAAGGAATGACTTAGCACTGAGAAAACGAAACAGGAAGACACCCAGCATTTTTCAGTGTCTTTAGCTTTAATCACCAAGAAGGAAAAAAAATAAATGAGCTATGGGTATTGTATAACTGCAAGAAATTTCGAAGAATGGGTTGTGCCCAGAGAAATGCAATTAAGCCTTAATAATCTGGCACTCTGGAAGCAAGAAGGAAAAATACGATACATTGATCGAAACTCAACTTTTTAAAAAAAAAATACGTGGGGAAAAATGCTTAAATTAATCAGACGCTTAATGATACTTTCAACCGTTTTTCTAACAGATTGCCTTAATTATAGGAAATGGGATTGACGGAGCCACACAAAGAGACAAGAAACATCTTTTTTCAATTTCAAGCTCATAAAAAGAAAAAAGCCACAAATTATTTTCTTTGTAGACTCCGCCATATCCATCTTCCCTGGGAAGCATTCTTTTTTATTATGGTGATGGTCATTGATTAGGTGCCATCAAGTCAGCGTTGACTCTTAGCAACCACATAGACCTTTCTCCACATCGGCAGAACTTCCCCAAATCCTCCAGGTCTCCTAGCAATGCGGTCGTCACTACTAAAATTAGTCTATCCGCTTTGTAGGGACAACTGTAGACTAATAGTAGATCTACCTGCACAATCCTTGGCCACCTCGTCAGTGCAAGCACGTCACACCATCCAGAAGAACATCTCCAAGATTCAGAAGGGATGTTCCCCCCACCCCACCCAATTCAATGAAACCAAGATATTTTTGCTGAAATGCAGAGGTCAGTGCCTGCAGAACAGACATAGCCATAATAAAAATATTTTCTTTTTTGCAGCATGATTTTAAAGCAGCTCTGGATCCTCCAAGCGCATGTCAGTGGAGATTCAAAGTCATCCAGGTAGAATTGTCTGGATGTTGAGTCACGGCAATTGTCAAGTGTCATGACTCAAACTCCAGTCAACTTGTTCACAGTTCAACAGCTTAATTGTGCTTACGGTGACTATTTTTTAAAATAAGAAGGGTCATCACAAGTTCTCTACTTAAATGACCCATTCTTGAAGACTGTGTCATCATAAATGGTTACCAATCAAATCTTTGTGAGCTATAAAGTTTCAGGATAACATCGAAATTCTTCCTGTAGGATTTTGTTGCTATATCTCAGCCTGAAACAGTCAAGAAGTATGCTGCAGACCAGCACTTGGTAGAGCAGATATGTAGGCTTGGAGAAGATACTTGAATGCTCTGTTGTGTCTATACCTACAAAGATGACAATCATGCAAGCCGTTGTTTTCCCTGTGACACACTATGGAAGCAAAAATTGGACTTTGAAGAAGCAGAATAGGAAGAGTATTGACACTTTTGAATCTTGGTCTTGGAGAAGACACCTGAGAATACCATGGAGACAACCTAATGGATCATTGTACAAATCAACCCAGAAAACCTATTCAAGGCACAAATGACCAGGGTCACATTATCCTACTTTGGACACATTAAGCAAAGACATAGCTCTCTGGAGAAGGCTCTAATGCAGGGAAAGGTGGAAGGAAAGTGACCAGCAATAAGGTGGAGGGCTTAGTTACAATGTCGATGGAAGAATTCAAGGACGAAATTAGAGATGGATCCTTGTGGAGAAAATCTGTATGGTTGCCAGGGGTCAAAAATGACTTGATGGCACATAGTCAATCCTGTTGGACTTGAAAAAAATGCTTTATGCAGGGGTTTTGCCAGCAACCCATGTTTCACAGAAATTGAGTGTCCCCATTATGCAAAAGCTCAACAATAATATCAACAATGACAGTCCGGATGACAAGATTTATAAGCCTCTAGATATGTGTCTCCATTATACTTCATGAGCTGCGTAGAGGGACCCTTTTTCAAAACAGAACTCTCCTGACCTCTAATATTCCTGTCTTGAGATTTCACATTTGTGCTCTGATCCTGGAATACTCTCACTGAAGAAAATCTAGAGCCAAGATTGCCAGTATGTACAGTCCCAACCTAAAGGAGCTCTTTCTTCCGTGCCCTTCCTTCAGCTGAACTGTCCCATTAAAGCAGGCGATATTTAACCCTATTCTCAAGACCACATTTATTTACATTTGTTTCATTGTCTGTTCATTAAAATTGCATTTATTTTGTCCCCAGTTAGGGATCAATCATTCATTTTTGCTAAAACCTATTCGTGTCCATATATGGTTGATTTCTGGGGAGGATTCAGTTTTCTGCAGCCTCTAACTTCCAGCCTGTTGGCACAAAATCTTTAATTCCAGATGGCATATTACATTCGTGAATGCACCCCAATTTAAATAAAGTTCCTGAAAGTAAAGCCTGGCTGAGCTTCTCATTGCAAAAGATAACTTATTGTCAAGATCACACAACTGGCCAAGATCTAGAAAGAAGAAAGGTAATCTGTAATACTAGTCAGGATTAAAAGCAGTGCCTGGTTGAGGCCAACTGTTGCCCTAAGCACAGCCCAAGTAACAGTGCCACTTAGCCCTTCCCATTGCTAAACTGATAAGAGATTATAACTCTTGAAGGTGGAATAAGAAATTAAAAATTCCATTTTTTCCAGGCTATCTCCCAGACCAGACCTCACAATTATATGAAACTTAAATATACGTATTTATTATAATATAATATAGTGTTATGGCTATAATGCAATGCTATATATAACACTAACTAGCAGTAGTAAGCGACATAAGCAAAACTACAACTAGGGTCATGGGGTCATAGGGGGAAAAAGCAAATTTTCAACCCTTTTTATGCATTTAAAACTTAATAATTTTATATTTTATATTTATATATAATTTTATATAATTGCATTATAAGGGGAAAAATGCAAGCACAAAAATTCCTCAAACGCTAAAGTTGAGTGTAGGAATCAAAGAGTTAAGAGCAAAATAATCAGGAGGGGTGGGGAAAACCCCGGGTTCCTTAAACCTCTGCTTATTTTACTTAATGGATAAAAGCAACTGGAAACTGAATTAGGAATTTCCCAGCCTGCTTTACAAGGCAGAATCTCTCTGAACAATTTGAATTGCTTCTCAGATGTCTTTGCACCTGGGCTGTTGCAAGATAAGATGCCAACAGAGTCATCTTCTGTCTCTTAACTTTTTTTGACTCACTTCCGTTCTTTTCCCCCCTCAAAAAAAACCTCTTTCATACTTATGATTATTATTTATAATTATCTTTCCTCAATTCTTTCCTGTGCCCTTAGGAGGGACAAGAGTCTCAAACATCCCCAGTAAGTAATACTGGCTAAGGATGATGAGAAGAAAACACAAGGACATCTTCCTTACCCTTGGACTTCAGAGCAGCAAATTCCATTATTGCTGTTGACCCAAGTTTATTAGTTGCCACCTCTCTCTCTTAGGGGAAAAAAACAATAGATCAGATCCAGAGAAAACCAGTTTGGTTCCTTCATTAGTCAGAAAAGATCATCTCCTTTTTTTTTGGTCTTGATTTGCTAAATAAAACATAAAAACATTGTCTCTACCCCAGGATACTCTGGGGAATACTCTGGTTTTAGAAGGGAAATTGTTCAGTTGCTGAAATTCTTGCAGTCCCATCTCTTTTTTTTCCCAGTATGACAATATTTGATTTCTTTTCTTCCCGTCACGTCTCCACTGATGTCAAAAGATCATAAGGCTGAAGACGGAGACTTCTTGGGAATTGATTTTTCACCTAAAATGCCATGTTCAAGCGCAATAAACAAATAATCACATTCACTTATTCTGTTAAGAGCAAGGGACTAATAAGCCAGGGGCAGGGTGGCCTAGCGATTAAGACACTGGGTTTGTTGGCCAGAAGGTCGGCAGCCTGAGTTCGAGACCCAGATAATGGGGTGAGCTCCTGTTCTTCGCTCCAGCTCCTGCCAACAAAATGGGGTGAGCTCCTGTTATTTGCCCCGGCTCCTGCCAACCTAGCAGTTTGAAGCAAGTAAAATGTGAGTAGATAAATAGGTACCGTCTAAATAGGTGGGAAGGTAACAGCATTCCGTGCGCCTCGGCTTATAGTCATGCTGGCCATATGACCATGGAAGCATCTTCGGATAACGCTGGCCCATTGGCTATGAAACGGAGATGAGCACCACCCCCTAGAGTCGAACATGACTGGCAGGGGAAACCTTCACCTTTATCTTACTAATAAGCCAGACCCCAACCACCAAAAATCAGATTCTTAATAAAAATGAACTAGAGCATTCTTGCTTTCCTAAGAAAACTGGGTGCTGGCCTGCTTAAGAACCACTGGCACTTGAGATCAATAGTAAACTAAATATGCTTTATCCATCATCAATATTTTGTCTAACCACCTGTATCAAAATTTTCAGCCTTATTACCAAATAGATGGATCTTCCTGTCTCCACTCACCAGCCTTATCACACAGAACCCTATCTATTTCACTTTTAATTCCCCCTACTCCATTTTCTTCCCAAGAGCTTGTCATATATCTTATTATTGGAAATTCAGCGCAAACAGAACACAGATTGGGCTGAGGTGATACATCTTCTAAGTTGGTTGCATCAGTCTTATCAACCCAGAATTGACCCTGAAGGTTGTGAATAAAGTTGCTACTGACTTTATTGCTTTGACAGAGCAAGGAAGAATCTCAGAGATGGACACAATGGTCCAAGAAAGCTGAAGATCCAAGGGTGCTCCACTTGATTGGAATCAGGAGATCCCAGTTCAAGGATAGGCAGGGCTAGGATGGAAGAGTGGATGATGTAATGGTCAGCTCAGGATCCAACCGGCCAAAACTCTCTTAGAAAGATTTAAAAATCTGATTTCCCAGGTGGGGGTTGTGAGGTTAATAAGGATTGTGTGCTAGATGTTATTGCATTGATTGTTGTCATGCTCAGCTGAAATTATTTCATTACTGTGTCTTCATTTTATATTGGCCTCCAGAGTCACTGTTGAGATAGGCGGCCATATAAATTGATTGATTGATTGAAATAAACTATTTAATAGTTCATCCTCATCCTCCTTTAGAGGAGGATGGATATCAGATTAGTTGAGGAAACCCCCTCTTCTTCAGGCATGGTCTACCATTACTTTTCTACAGTTGTCCTTAACAAGTCCCACCACCATGGTCCTTATGGGTATTACTCCAGCAGAAGGTCTGCTCATGTTGACTAAAATGTCAAGAGACCTTAGATCAGGGGTGTCCAACCTTGGCAACTTTAAGATGTGTGGACTTCAACTCCCAGAATGCTAGAAACTGAAGTCCACACATCTTAAAGTTGCCAAGGTTGGACACGCCTGCCTAGATGGTCAAAAACACTGCTGTAGCAACATCTCTTGCCAATTTGATCTCAGTGGATACCAGGCAGAAGATGTTGAATCCATGAGCTACAGCAGTTGCTTTGGATTTGCTACAAGAGGAAGAGAAGAATAGACCAAGTCTGTCACCCCAGCCTTAATATCCGCTAAAATCACTTGAAAGTGATAAAGATGTAGATGAGATTTTGCCAGAGAGTAAAGTGGATGAGCTAGCTAACAAATCTTCCTTAATAGATGTTGCCCCTCTCATACATACCTAAGAAACCCAGCAGAGTTTCAAAATCAATGAGACAATGAGGAATATAACAAAGTTACGTCAGTCAAAAAATATTATGATAATTAGATGGAATTTTGCTGAGACAGTAATTGGACAAAGGAAAGCTATCAACTTCCCAGTGACAGGAAAGAAGCCATCTGATGATAAACCAATTTTGAAGGCCAATTATTTTCTAAAGACAGTAATAAAAAGGCAAGCAATCATTATATCAGCATCATGATTCTCTGCAGCTGTGGAGGAAAAGGGAGAATTTAAAAAGGAAGGGGAAACTCGTTTGGAATTGATCACAATCTACAGTCCCCAAACTGCAATGAGAACTGAAACACAACAAATCATCCAAAATCCATATTCTTCTTCTTTTGTAGTTCTTTTTAGTTGTTCTTTTTATCAAACTTGGGCACAGATTCAGGCATGTTTAAATGACAAGGGAGACTGAGTTACAACCAAGCTGAAACTCTTTTTAAGACTTTGAGAGAGATCATCCCACGTCGTATTCTGCGTCGCGGTCATTTTTCTACTTTGAAGTCAGCTGTCTAGTCAACAAGAGCCCGTGGACAAACACCAAGAACCAGAATAATGCTGGAAATTGTAACTGAGTTCTGTTCTTCTACTGCCTGTAATAAAAAGGATGGCTCCATCTAACTAATTCATAAGCCAAAACTTAATTTGGATGGGATGGCTTATGTGTAGGGCCAAGGTCGTTAACCTTGTGTTCCCCTAAAAAAAATGAAAGCTTATTAGCCAGCCTACCATATTTTAGAATGTCTCCAATAAAAGACTCGCATCTTTTAAAAATTAGCATTAATTAAATTAAAATAAACTTTCCAAGCCAATATTTTTAAAATTATTCATTTGCTTGCTTGGTCGGTGTCTTATTTTTGTTTTTCCAAGATCTTCCCTAAAAGTTGTGGTCAACACCCCATTCTTCCATTATTGTTCTTCAGCCAGAATCAACCACTGTCATGAGACTGGGTGGAGAGAAGATGCTTGAGATGTGCAAGCTAAGTGGAAAATTCAATATCCTACCTTATTGGGGGAACATGACAGGATCTGGCTTTGTCCTGGTGTGAGTCCACCACTGGGGTTCATAAGACATTAACAAGACGTTTCGGCTCAGCCATCCATTCCTGCTTAAAGCAATATTTGAGGATTTGAGAGATCTGAATTGCTCAGAGCAAATACAGATCCTTAAACATCGTCATCAATACCACTTCCGACGAGCTCCTCTCCTCTGATAATCATTCCACACTGCTACCCAATATTACAAAAAAACAGCTATTTCTCATTGCTACCCAATATTAGAAAAAAGCAGCTATTTCTCAATTTTAATGGCACCCTCAGGAATTGAATTCAAACCCCACTGACATCTGTGCAAAAATTCCCACGGATCTCAAATGCTGGGAAGAAGTCCTGGCCCTGTGTGCGAAAGCTTTTTTGAAGGCCACTCTCGCTCCTTGCCATTGGCTTACAAAGGTAGTTAAGAAGAGGAATCGGGGCATTTTCTGAAGCATGTTTGAGGAGGTTATGAGATCAAGAAGAAGAGTGTCGGCGCCTGTGAAGTATTTCAACTGGATTTTTTTCCCCTTTTGGAAATCCTCAAGGGGGAGGTAAAACAGACACATGTACACAAACGCATTCCCTATGATTTAGTGCAAATGAAGAATGGGTGGACTTTGGAAAAAGTACTACAGGATTTGTTAGAAGGGCTTGAGGTATGTTATAATTACCCCGTCTGGATTTTCAGCAAAGAGATGGATCGCACACAGATATAAAAGGGAGTAAAATGCATTTCTGTGATGGTGTGTGGGAAAGACCTTGGGAGACGGAGCAAAGATGCTGCCGTGAGAACGGTCAGATAAGAGGGACCATAGCCCTCAGCTGAATAGTGGAGGGATGGAGCAAGAGGCTCAGAAGAGACCCTCCCTAGCCTCTCAAGCTGTAAAGGAGTTGGGGAGAATTGTACTTTCAGACTTGCAAGATTCTGTTAAAGTAGTTTTATAATCAAGTCAAATTTGCTTATTTGGCTGTGTATCCTGTCCGGTCTACCTAGTAAGGCTGACATCTGTCTTGCAAGTCTAGGTGAGGAAGGAAGTCCAAGTCTACCAACCCTTGTGGATCTGAGGCCATAAGTCAGCGGTGGATCATCTACCACCTGGATAAAACACGAAGAGGGAGATATTTGCTTGCTTCTTACTACTGTTAGGTTTTAGGTCCTCACCGAAAAAAAATGGAAGGGTACAACTCAGCTTTTTCCATTTTTAGCTGAACAAATGGCTTCTGAAAACAGCTGCAGAAAACCAGCATTTGCCCCCTGTTCACATCCTTGCAGAGTATCTCGCATCACCTCAAGAATCATTTTAGTCAGAAATGACAAAGTGATGAGTAAATTATCCTGCCTTGCCCCCGGATTTTCAACTCAGTGTGGTGTTAATTACACAACCGTACGTAACCCACAGGCTTGGCTTCTGCATGTTTTTTTTTTATTTCCAGCTTACAGGCAGCAGGCTAATTGAGATGGGTGGCACATGGATGGAACATGCAGCATGAACATCTCCAAGCATATCTCGGCTTATTAAGCTGAGACACGATCTTCCAAAAGGGCCAAAGATTTGAAACACCATTCCCAAAGAAAAGGTCTCTTAAAAGAAATTGGGATTTTTTTACGGTCGGACTCTGTTCTAAATCGAGCAGTTCTCCTTTTCTCTTATCGGAATCAAATTAACATTACTTTCCCATGCATGAAAAATCGCTAGACAGGCCGAGCAATGTTCGCCTTGACTCGCATCTTACAAGAATACCCTCTATTTAGAACCTGGTTTCTTTGATCTTCTCCAGATGACCTCAGCCATCCATTTATTCAGAAGTAACCCTCCAAGAGGACAGGAGAGAACCTTTATGAACGAGATGCTGTTGGCAGAAGTGGATGAAAGTAAATAATTTTAGTCCTTAATTTAATGTTCATACGGAATCCCACTCCCCACTCCAGACATACATGTGATTTTGGCTGAGAAACACACAGCTAACTTAGAAATGGGGTTCATTTGAACGTGGAAAAGGATAAATGAATTCTCAGATAAATCCATGGCGTGTTTATAACTTCAGTGTGCCAGAAAACCATGTCCTCATTCTGATTTAGAAAGAAAAAGAAGATAAATGCTGTAGTAATTGTTTTTAGCTTTGTGGGCTTCTAGCAGCAAGGGAAGCACGAGGCAATGAATAAAATCACTGGAAATTTGCGAAGAAGAGTGAAAAATAACAATATTCACAGCAGCCTATATGGGGCCAAGGGTCTTCAAGGATAAATCAATCTTTCGTACTGATTGCACATGAGCATATTTGGATGCAGAAACTTATGGCACCTTCTCGGATTCAATTCACGGTCATTACTTTATCATTCGTCAAGACGGATCGCTTCTCCCGAAGTTCAGGCAGGAGAAAATACTGCGTATTCGAAAGGCTCTAAACGGCTCCCTTCCAGGAACTACGTTACGTGCCAGATCGAAGCACTACTTAGTTTGAAAGTAGTTTGAAACTTGAGTTTGAAACCAGCACGTTAGGACCTCCTGTTTGCATCGTATTCCCTGTTTGTCCAACCTCCCGCTTTGGAGCTCCATCTGGCCAAGTTCGTTTCCACGATTTGCCTCTGCTGAAATCCTTAAAGAACATTTTCAACACAACTGTTCCCAGGGATTTGTGAAGAACATTCGGTCCTTTGTCACAACCCTGTCTCCTTGGCCCGACAGTCTTTAAGATGAGACTTCTTCTCGTTTCCGTTTCTGCGCAATCCGCAGCCTCACGTTATGATCGTAATGGAGTCTGCCCATCAGGGCCATAAGTCTTAACGGTCGTAAAATGAGTTAGGACTTTTTTGTGCTGGTAGCTAAGCCAAGGCGGCAGTCGTAAGTGCGGATACTGCAGTCATTTAACAAACGCTGCAGTCGTAAGTGGGAACATGGGCGTGCTTTTGCTGAAAAGCAGAAGTGCAAGACTGTTGTAAAGCATGGACATGTGATCACAGGACACTACAACAGCCATAAATGTAACCCCGTTGGCAAGCACCTGAAATGCAGCCACGCGGCTACAGGGAGGAGACCATCAGGACTTTGGATCCCGGTTGTAAATCCCCTTTTGCAGGTAGGTCATAACTTCAAATGGTCACTAAGCGGATGGTGGTAAGTCAAGATGACCTGTGCTATAGGGGACTGAATGAGCAATGTCTTCTAGGATCCCTAATTCAGGTCCATAGGGAAGCTACCAAAGCCCTTTTGCGAGTTCACCCTCAGTCCATCTACACTTACCACCATTAGCTCCCAACCCACTTTATCCCTTCTCATCTCAATGTTTTCCCTCTCTACTGGATCTTCCTTTCCCTAGATTCCACCCATGGTTTTTAAAACCTTGCTCCAACCCTGACTAAGGTCCCACACAATCTTTGGTTGCCCGTTGCAACCAAATCTAATCTCTAATCTCTATTCTTCCTATGTTAAACAGAGCAGAACTGAATGTTCTTTGAAGCCAAAGAGTCTACTTGTTCTCCAACATGCTTTCCACAGCAAAGTGTTCACAGAGTACCCAGCCATGTTCAGGAGGTTCACCAACTCCCATGCCTCTAATTACCTTGTTTTCTACAGGATGGCCAGATGTTGCGTGAAACGGAGTGCACTCCAGATCTATTTCCACCCTGGCTTCTCTCCAGGGATCAACAAAACATAGCAATGTCAGTCTTGGTTTAAATTCTTGCGTCTTCCAACGATGTGAGAAGATTGCCATCAGCAGCCATTTCTGCATTTGGGTGTCTTTGCAATATTCACTGTCTTGCTTCTTCCCCATTCCAGAAGGGAGCACTAGAAGCTTCTGACGTCCTTCTCAAACCCGTTACTTCCCAAATTCCGATAACCCAAGTTGACTGATATATTTAAGCCTACCGGAAACTAACTTGATATAAATTGGAGAGAAGAATACTTATAGCTGCATGGAGATTCTTTTTGTATGATGTATTCTTCCCCCCCACACACACACACACAATAATCCATACAGATAAAACCCCACCCAAAAGGAATCTTGATACACTCACACAAATATGATCACAACAAGTGTTTTGTGTTATTGGCTTGCTTGTGAGAACTGTATTATTTCACCCAACCCTGTGTGAATATTGGTAGTACAAAGTAGGGAACGGCCTATGAGTAAGGAATGAAATAAAAGCAGATGCGATATATCAATATGGAATTCAACCATATGGGGGCCTTAGGATTTTTTTTTATTAAACAGCAATGCGGAAAGGAATAACCCAGAACAGAAAGAAGTCGTGGTAGTATAAAAGCATCCCATGTCCCAATATATTAAAACTGTCTCAACTACATCATACGTAATTGTGATAACAAGAAGGGGTGGGTATATCTGCAATATATAATTTGAATAATCAGTTCGGTTAGGATTTACGATCCGATCCCTCCTGGACTATGCAATAAAACATCATCTATTTGATTCAGAAAATTGATTTGTATGTGGGGGTGGGAAGAGAGAGAAAAGGATATTCTACATTTGCGCAGAAATGTGCTGGTTAATTTGAAGGAAGGCGTCTATGATCTTGGTGTGGAAACACCACACCAAGAGACCAACATCCTTGTTGGAGGGACCCAAGTCTGAAGGAAACCACTGTTATTATACCTATCTTAGCTTGAGTCAAACATTTGAGATAGGCAGCTGTAGAGAATGAATGAATGAATGAATGAATGAATGAATGAATGAATGAATGATCATTCCCCCGGGAGATTGTCTATCCACATCTCAAATAAGGCCAGCTTGAACAGAAGAGGTTGGAAATATTTCTGGAAGTGACTGTCAATAAGCTAACTTTGGGCCAGTCCCTCTCTCTCTCAGCCCAACCTCCCTCACAGGGACGTTGTCGTGGGGAAAGGAGGAGGAGGAAGGAGTGTTATATATGTTTGGTGCCTTTAATTATAAAAAAATAAGAATAAAGGCAGGAAGTAAATACATAAATCATAAATCTTCACGGACTTATTGTTGCTGTTGGTCTTTCACAAGGCTTTGGAAACAAAAGAACCTGGCCGTGTTCCCAAGCCTGGGGCCCTGAATGTGTTAAGGGCTTTCCTGTTAACAGGTCAAGTATCTCGGCGGCTTTGTGTGTTTATTTGGGATACTTTAATTGCTTTCCCAATGCTTCTTTATTAATTGTTTTTCTATCTTGGGAATGAGAAGCCGCCCAGAGTCATGGATTAAGACAGGTGACTACAGAACAAATACATGAATAAATAACTACTGCATTTCAACACTGACTTCCTACTTTCCCCTCCCAAGTCATAGATTCTTTCTGAGCAGTACCTCTAGGTCTAACAATAAAAATGGACTTTTCCCCTGATATGGCTGTCAGTGAGTGTTGATGTCCCCCCATATCTCCTGGACAAAGGAATCTTTCAATCCATCCACACTCCGGTAACATTTGGCACCTTCCCTGGGTGAGAAACTCAACGGAAGGGGAGGAACCATTGCTCTAATCTCCACGACCAGGTTTCACAAGGAGGAGAATTTGGACTGGGGAGAGGTCGTTTTTCATCCCGCATGGCAGGGCATGAATGCCCCTCCAGTTCCACCAGCTTCATTAGGATGGGACCCAACGCAAAGGTTACGTGTCCTGAGAGCTATTCATCTTAAACAGCCGCAACACACTTTGCTCGCAGCCACGCAAAGCAAGGGTTGTGTGTGCCCACTGCTTGGCACAAACAGACGAGAAAGCCAGGAGAGAGATTTCTACCCACTTCTCTGGAAATGAGTTGTCCACCTGCATGCAATAAATGTTAGCAACTGGGGGGTTGCTTCTTTCAAAGGCTTGCTTCCAGTTAACCCCACCTTGCTTTTCCCACCGAAGTTCTGCTCCACTTGGCATCAAGGATCCTCTTAAAATACTTCCTACAGAATCATATCAAAAGGCTTCAAATGGGCAAGCAGACCGCAGAAAATCAGCAGGCCAGTCGAAAAAGAAAAGATCCTCCTGAAACACCAAAATAGGAGCAAGTCCAGGAAAACCGGAGAATAAAATTGACCGGCAATTCTTCGTAGCTTTGAAACCTACAAGAGTCGGGAGGGTTAGGAACCTTCCTGAGAGGCTCAGAAGTTCAGTGGCATTTTTCTTCTTCTTCTTTTAATGTGGCATCCGGCCTTATGTTGGAGAAGGAGAGGCATTTAGGGGAAACTAACTTCTTTGGTTGTTTGCAAAGATTCCTGACTGGAATTGAGCCACAAACAAAGTTCTTACGAATTATGGTATTTCAAACTGCTCTGGGAAGAAATCAGATCGTTTTGATAGGTTAAACCATAGATGGATAAAGTTGGACTCAGGATGGACATCAAAACTCAGCACGTAATTTCCAAGCAATAGCAGGTCAGCTTTAACTGCCACTTAAGTTTCCCATCATGTTTCAGCTCAGTGCATGTTTGGGGCTTTATGGGAAAGAGACTTAGTTTGTTGGGGCTGTTGGGAAGCACAGCTACCCCCTCCATCTTCTCCTTGGTGAACCCACCAGAACCTCAAAAGGGTTTTTGCTGTGGAAACTTCAGAGGAGCAAAAAGCAGCGAGCGAGCAAGGACCTCCTTTCACCACAGACCAAATTTAATTTGCACAGAACAGTGTAGAATATTTGAGAGAGTTTTTGCCCTGTGCTTAAGGTAATAACAACAGCTCTTTGCTAACTGCATTAGAAAGGATTGTGGCAAGGCTGAAAAATAATGTTAGGAATAAAGAAGGGGGGGAAATGCATTTTATTGGCAGAAAGGGAAAAGGAGGAGTTGGTAGTTTCATCTCCTTCCAAGAATAACTTAATGAAAAAGGATCAGACATAGCCACTAAGGCAGCCTCTGATGCGTACATATTATAAATCAGCAGTGCCCCAAGGCATAATGTTTATATAGATGCTTAAATTTAAAATAAGAACACTCCGTCTTCATTGCAACAAACAGAGATTCAATTACTTTGAGTCTTACAGTCTGAATTATATACAGCATAATGCTAGATTTTGGTCCCCCAAGGTATCTTTCCCTTGCAGCTCATTTAAATCACCTGGAAAATGAAACAAATTAAATGCAGCATACAAAGAATGTGTGTGTGTTTGTGTATCCGTATCCTTTACATTCAGTATGAATGCAAAAAGAAACAGAGAAACCTTCCACTTCCGTCAATATTCTTTTCCCCCCTCTAAAGGACTTGGATGAATCCGTGGTAATAGCCTTATTGCGAGCCAGATAAAGATAGAAATGCGGAAGTGATTAGGAGAGAAACCTGAGCTGAAGGTAACTGCAAACATAAGGTAGCACATCATTCTGATTATCTTCCACAGGTACATGGAAATGACCGGGCTGGATTGAGAAAATGCCTTGCTCCATCCAAATCTGAGGACAAGGGTCATTCTTCTGAAGACAGCAAAGTTCCCATTTTGGATAGAGAAGAAAACTGGTTCGAAAGAGGAGTCAAAGAATCTGTGTCAAAATGTTGCAGCCCTCTCTAAACAGAGGGGTGGGATTAGATGCTGCTTCCGCTCTTGTTTATAAGGCAGCTCTTTCACACCTCCCAAGGCAGTCGCCCTCCTTCTTTCTACTGCAATTAATTTGCGGCGCTTGTTGGCGTAAACTTTAAAAACCATACTCTACGTGGTTATATTTACCTGGCTGCATATATAACGTATGCAAAAAAATATATAATACATTACGAATATGGAAACCGCCCAGATTTAATTCTCAAGTTCTCAAACTTTGTGATGGGAATCAGTCCAGGTGACCTTTGGATTCACACAATTTCTCTACTCCCTTCTCTTCTCCCATCATCTCTCATCACTACTTTAAATGAAAACCAAGACAACTGCAACCCATTTCGATTCTGGTTTACTAAGACAAGCCTATGTCAAACCCAGGTTTACAAAGCTGGCTTGTTTCAATACACTGTAGTTAAACCTATCCAAGATTTTGGATTTGCTTCATGCAAAATGAAAGAGAGGCTTCCAGATTTTCCTGGAATATACCAGAGGGAGAACTGGAAAGACAAATTCACTTGGAGATCCTTTTCTTTCTACTAAATTTTAATTTACTGTTGTGTTTGAGCACAGTCGAGCCCGCAAAAGGGTTTTAGTTATTCCAACCCTGTCTCATTTTCTGATTCTAAGGAGCTCAGTGATAGCTGGAAGAATTTTTATTGTACCTCCTTTCCCAAATATTCTGCTTTTAAGTGCTGCTTTTTGCTGCTTTTTACATTTGATTTTGGTTGCTATGTTTATTGATGCACACGTTTACACCGTTATTCTTTTGCAAGTCATCCTGGAGAATTTTAGAGAAAGATGGCATATTTTATACTCCTCTCTGCAGGAACGTTGAGCAAAATAAAAAGCCAAGCTGAAAAGCAAAATATATCCAGGAATGTGAGAAAAAGAGACGACAAATGCAACCAGAAATCGTGGGGGGGCGGTTTACAGTCATATTACAGATGTCTTTGGACTACAGTTTCCATAAACAAGGTCAGTACAATCAGGGATCACTGAGAAATCATGGTCTAGAATATCTGAGAAATACGGGCAGTTTATCTACGACTAGCTTTAATGGAAGCTTCTGAGATTGGGTCTTTTCTGTCATCTAAAACTTTCCCAAATCAGGAAGCACGGAAATCAACTGAACCCTTCCTCCTGCAGGAAAAAAAAAGTGTTAATTGAGCTTAAAGCCTTTTCTAGGATTCATGACGAGTCTCTCGAAAAAAGGGACCTCACGACGAGATGCAACAATAATGCTTCTCTGTCATCGAAAAGGCCAAGGACATCTTCCTGGCGGCTTCAAGGACACATCCTTTTTTCCTGGGAAAAATATGCTGCGTGCTTCCATCAGCCAGTTTGAGGGTGTGGTGACCACAGATGGTCCAGACCACAGAGTTCCTGATGTCATCTTCAGAGACAACGTGGTCTACTGCGCAAACCATCAGCCACCGAGCAAGGACTGACCGGGTCCCTCTTTCCATAGTCGGGTATCCTGGCTTCTGACTGGTCTTTAGCCAAGCTGTTTCTCTCATGGGGGGAGACCAGCCCTCCTCAACAGTCTGAAACCAGCTTGGCTGAAGATCAGCCAGAAGCCACCGCGCTTGGCTGTGAAGATAGAAGCTCGGTCAGTCCCGCTCAGCGGAAATGCTCTGGACCCCCTACAAGTCGCAGCGATGCCTCCCTGCAGACGCGATCCTTCGCTCCTCGCCAAACCGATCCTGTTTTGTTCCCAGAGATCTGGGTCTCCATAACGGTGCGATCGAAGCTCCGCTGCTTTTTACGTATGCGGCACATCAAATGAGGATGGGGATACAATTGCATGGATTTGGCTGCCATTGTGACTTTTTTGACCCCCTCTTTGCAGACACGCGCCCCGTGTGCAAATAATAGCCTCACCTCTCAACCTCAGTCTGCCCGTGGGTCGAAACATGTATTTTTTTGAAAATGTGTGGAAGCTGCTACCTTCAAGCACACACACAATACACGTGTGTGTGGACACAACACACAAACGCAGAGAGAGAGAAGGCAGGAAAGGCAGCCTGCAACCGCAGATGGGACCGTTGCCTTATAAACCTCAGGTGGACTCAAGCCACCATCTTCCTCTCCTGTTCAAAAATGCGTTTTTAGGGAGAGATGTTTGTTCATTTTCTCTCAACTCCAGAGGAAATGAAGATGCCTGTGATGGAAAGGGTGAGATCAGACCCAGGTTTGGTTTCGTCGCGATGCAACACAAGCGCATTTGCAAACACCTTGAACCCAAAAGCCGTGTGCTGCAGACCAGCCGAAAGCGCCGTAGGGCGCGTAAGCTCAGAAAAGTGGTATGGCTTGAACAAATGATGGTTAATTGGATCCCAGGTAGGAATGTCAGGTGAATATAGTCATAGCATTTGCAGGAGGGGCAGGCTATGGTTGGAACACAATCTGGGTGCGCTCAGATGCCTCTGACATTAATTTCTTCCCATTCTTCTGTCCTCTTTTTTGACATCAAGGCTTTCATTCCTTGTCGGACTGTCCAGATTGGTTACAAAAGCTTCACTTTAACACTTGAATCTTCTGCTTCAGACAAGACATGTTTTTAATGCCTTCAACCTGCTCCCAGCCCCCGAAAGTTACGAAATGTTTAAATAAAAGCATCCTGCATCGTTTTAACCGTTTGTTTTTTTTTGTCCACAGCAATTCTGCTTCTAAAACTCAGGAGACGTCTAAAATGGCTTTTGTAGGAAAAAGAGCTCCAGCCTGCTTCCGATAAAATGTTTAATAAAATTTACAACACTTTGTTCCGATCGAAGTTGAAGGAAACCAAATTTATGATGGACTGCTTGGCTCAGAGCAACAGTAAGTGTCTGCTCAATAAAAGGCTGCTTTTTCTCAACACCGACAAAATAAAAAACGGGGAGCCGAGACTCACGAAGTATGGCTAGAAAACATCAGGTCGCAGACTAAGGCAACCAAGCAAAGGGATGTCTGCTTTTTAGGGGACGGAGAACATCTGCAGAAGACGGCAAGCAGGTTTCCTACAAAGAATCAGATGCTACCTTTTGAGCACAGCCATCGCCTCTTACCTAGACCTTAGTTTTGCTGCTAAAACTCGCCATCCAGATCTTTCTCAGCACGGACGGAGCACATGTGACCACCCAGCTGTGGGCAGACTCAGTTCCCAACATCTCTGACTATGACTCAAGCTGGACGGTGGAGTCTAACAGTAACTCCGGGGTGACAGATTGCCTCCGCCACTCTGCAAGAGGTCATGAGGAAGTCAAAAGGAACCACCCCCTCTCTTCTATTTCCCAACAGTTTGAAACCCAAACATGACCAAATACCCAACTATATTTCACACGGATCTTCTTCCCCACTCATCGACCCACTTGACTGAATCACAGGCCGTGTGATGACGAAGAAAGAGAAGCGGACGCCCTGTAGCTGAATTAGGGTGCTCAGACTTGGGCTACAAAAATTGTGACCATCACAAAGAGCAACAGAGAGGTAGAGCTTTGTCCTTTCCTTGGCTGCTCTCTAGTGAGCCCCCCCAGAACACTCCCACCAGCACTGACAGTTCGAGCCACTGGTACATAAACAGAGAGCAAACCCCACTCCCTTCTAGCACTGGTTAGGTTACCTAGTTAGGTCATGAAAGGTCTGCAAGGAAACCCCCAAGCTCAGAGCGTAACAAGGACTCCACAGTCCAACGCTGAGCTTCAGATGTTCTCTTCTGTAAGCACCCTAACGACCCGCTATATTCTTGCGGCCCATCTCATCGTAGGTCCCAACTTCATTTTTGTTTTCTGCGCCCACCAAAAACCAGTAGGGGGTTTCCAAGGATCGTCGAACGTCGGCCACGTCTTATGTCCACTTCCAGCGGTCAATCGGGCCATCTCGGCAAGTTCCATCACCACCCATTCCTCCACTGTGGATGAAGCGGGGGTCAGATCCTCCACCCAACTGCATGCCACCAAGCTGAGGATGACCCGGTGGCATCGCAGCGGTGTTTTCCGTCTACGCAGCCAATGTAAAATAATACGGCCGCGCAATGTTTACCCCGTGTGGGCCACTTTGTCCGAGGAGGACGTGTCCGCTGCGCTCACTCACGGCCCCCCACGCCTTCCCAAACAATGGGCAGCCTCACAAAGCAAATCCCCTCGGCGCTTCCTCTTCGACTCGCAGCCACCAAGATTAACTTGCATCCTTTTGCGTGGATTTCACGGGAGAGCAAGCTTGAAGCGTTTCGTGTCGTCTCAGAGGGAGAAGAAATGAAACAGGTAATTCTAACTCCTACGCCACTTGGTGGGGAAAGGGAATTTCCATTACAAGAATAATGTACCAGGGAGCTATTGATGTGAAGAAAACCACAAACAGAAGGAAAATAAAAGCAAAGCGCTGAATTAAATTCTCCACCTCCGAACAGCACCTTAGCAGTGCGGCAGAAGATGGAAGGAGAAAAAACGCCTTTGCAGAAACTACAGTAGGAGTTCTGCCCTTGGAAACACTTGTTTTCTCTTGCTCTTTGCGCACCAGAATGCGGATTAAAGAAATCATTAATGCAAAAGGAATTTTCCCCAGATTAAATCAGCAGCAAGTGGATGCAGGGCATGTTCTCCATGTTTCAGAAATCTTAGATCTGGGTGTTTCCTTTTCTTGCCAAAGAATAAAGGTCTTGCGGAAAAATTTCACCTCTGCGTTTCCTTCTGCTTGATCAATTAAATGAAAAGGATATTCTTGACGTTCTCCCTCGCCAAAGGAAAAAGAGTTCATGAGATTTTCATGTGGGGCATGGGGGCGTCTGATACTTCCCTTCAGTGAAAGCTGGAAGCTTTTCGTTGGGCTATTATCTCTCGCGCCCTCCTTCACCTTCCAATTTTCCATTCAAGCCCAAGAGAAGACTTGAGAAAGAAAACCAGGGAAGCTAGGAGGGGAAAGGGGAAGGAAGAGGAAAGAGTGTCATGTCAATATGCTTACAAATATTGGCCAAAGAAAATCTAAAGCACCCAAGAACAAGATGAAGAAAACTGCCTCTTTCACAAAAAAACTTAGATATCTGGCAACGTATTCGTGGGAAAATGTTCTGAATTTCTTTATTAATCTAGCTGGTGTTTGCCCAAGAGTTGTTGGAAGGAAGGAAGGAAGGAAGGAAGGAAGGAAGGAAGGAAGGAAGGAAGGAAGGAAGGAAGGAAGGAAGGAA